>JAHIAM010012205.1:0-11319 GCA_021605205.1 Aegilops longissima
TTTCTACGCATCATGTCTCATGGCAAAGGGTGTCGAGGTAACGAATGTTTATCTGAATTTAGTGATTGTAATCGATGTGATGGATCGATGATGATATTGAACCTAGCTATACCAAACTTGTTTGCATTACCAAAAAACAACATGCCTTGGAAAGGTTCAAAACATGCTGATAAGGTGATGATATGTTAGGTGAAGAAATGGATCACTAAAGCCATGAAAATCTTGAGAGACTTGAGTCTAGGTTTACGAACCTTCAAGGTCATCATAACACTCTCTTGTCGATCATGAGGAACTTTCTTATGAATTTCTTCAAAAGCAAGATCTTGAGAAGCTAAGAGTGAGTTATGAAGATCTTGAAGGAAGCTGATTCATTACTTGCTCAACAAATCAGCGCTTCTCGAAGAATTTGTTCCTCCATGCTTAAAGTGCATTGAGCGTGAATCGCTAATTCTTCACCTGAATGTTCAAATGCTTATTTGTTATAAATTCTTCACTGCCTCTGCTATCACTAATTCCTCATCGAGGACATTGCTAGTATCCTTGACGATGCAGGGCTAAGGAATTGTACATGCAGGCATGTACAAAAGCCTCAAAGGGCATCGGACTCTTTGTGATGTGCTTAAAAGCAGATCCTCAACACGAACCCTAGGAAGAGGTATTGCCATTTGAGAGGAAACTCAATCTTGATGGAACATATTGGAGCTGAGCGTACCCCAAAACCTCATGGGTTGCTGCAAGGGACCTCTGTTGATCCATCTAACTTATTGGCTTTACATGCGAATCTCCTCATTCTTCGATGAGTCATTTGACTCAACTATAAACTGTTCAAAAATCAGAATGGTGAAGTATTTGCTAGATATGTTGGCACTAAGCTGCGAGAGCGGTTTCCCTATGAAGAAAATCTGGGTTCCCAAGAAGTGCCTTGAAAGTCTTCGGTGAATGTCCTCATGACACCACACTGAAGAATAGAACCCCAGATCAAACTCTTCATATGGACCAAATTCTTCATATGGATCCAAGTCCTCATCGGACCAAATTCCTCACGTGGATCAAATTCCTCAAAAGGATCAAAGTCCTCATATGATTATCATCGTGCTAACAACTCTGTTTATGAGGTAGAGCTAAGGGCTATGAATATGTGCATTATTCTTCAAACCAATATGTTCATAGGTCCTCGAAGAATTTCTCGCTTATTCATATGCTTACCTAACCCTCTTATGTGAAAGCGAAATGGTTTGGCCTCTATGCCACCATTCTCATATGGTGCTTTCATGAGTGATGAACTCTTTGCCACCTTGAGATGTGGGTGGTGAAGAAAAGAACTAACCTCTTCTGCGAGGTCAGGTCTCGGGCGTGCTTTAAGCGTCTGAAGAATTTCTAGGGCACGACAAAAATGCACGAAAGGGCGCAGGCTAATCATGATGAAATGAACTTTCATTTCACGTCCTCATCTGCTTATACATTATCTTTGCTGATGAAATTCATCGATGAACTTGATATCATATTCTTCGATGAAGTATATGAGATGTAAGTTATACTAATTCATCTGCGGATGATCAACCCAAAACCAGCAGTGGGTTCTCGATAGTGGATGTACAAATCACATGTTGGTGACAAGAATCTATTGATGGATGCTCCTTATCACGTCACTGAAGCATATCATCTTTGCTGACAAAGGCAAAAGTCAGGTATTGGGTCTTTGTAAGGTTGCGATCTCTAAGGACATACACATGGACAAAGTCATGCTTGTTGAGTCCTTAGAATACAACCTCATGTCGATCTCAATGCTTTGTGATCTTGATATGGTTGTTATCTTTGGCAAATATCGTTGTGTTGTGATTATGGAATGACAATTCCAAAGTCTTGAAGGCTTTAGGAGAGGAGACTTGTATATTGTTGACTTATCTACAGGACCACAACCAGCCGTGTGTTACTTGCAAAAGCTTCACAAGGCTGGCTATGGCATCGGTGACTTAGTCACGAGGCATGAGGAATTTGCTCGCTTGCAAGAAGAAGCATGTCATTGGCATTGAAATGTAAAATTCCTCAAGGATCACTTGTGTAGAGCTTGTGAAGCTGAAAAATGACCAAGGCCAAGCATCCAGTGAAGACTATCATGACCACTACTCGTCCCTTGAATTGCTTCACATGGACCTCTTTGGTCCTAATCATTACTCAGCAGTCACTAATGATGCATCTCTATATGGCTTTGTTATTGTTGATGATTACTCTCGTTACACATGGGTACACATTGTTACTTACAAAAATGAAGTGCGGGAAGTCTTCAAGCGATTTTCCTCGAGGGCTTCAACTAACTTTGGTGTGAAGATCGGACACGTTAGGAGTGACAATGGAACTGAGTTCAAAATTCTGGTCTTGATGCCTATCTTGATGAACTTGGTATTACTCATGAGTTATCTGCTCCCTATACTCCTCGGCAAAATGGCGTGGGCGCAAAACAGAACTCTTGTTGAGATGGCTCGCACTATGCTTGATGAATACAAAAGCGCCTAGTCGTTTTGGATTGATGCAATTGATCTGCGTGCCACATCATCAACAGTATATCTTCACAAATTCTTCAAGAAGACTGCCTATGAACTCCTCAGACAAGAAACCCAATGTGAGTTATTTCAAAGTCTTGATTGCTAAATGCTGGATTAGAGATCCTCATCACAATTCTAAATTTGCACGAAAGCACATGAAGGTTTTATGCTTGGTTACGGAAAGGACTCGCACACCTGAGTCTTCAACATCGCTCTTCACAAGATTGTTGACATTGTAGATGTCGGTTCGATGAAACTAATGGCTGCAAAGAGCACCTACCTACATGTTAGATGAATCCACTGAGGAATCTATCAAGTTCAAAACAGCTGAGGATGTCATTCCTCTTGAAGAATCTCTGAAGAATTCATTCCTTGCGAAGACGTCGGTGATGCACTGAAGATAATCTGAAGAACAATGGTGTTGAGGAAAATGATCAAATTCCTCGGACAACCAGCTCATCCTCGCGTTGCAAAAGAAGTACAAGTTGACAAGATCATCGATGACATTGAGCGCCGGGTCCTCTCCGCTCAAAAGCTTCACATTTATCTAACTTTTGTGGGCACTATGCTTTTGTCTTATCAGAGCCCACTAAGGTAGATGAAGCATTTCGGAGCTGAGTGGATTCAGGCCATGCAAGAAGAATTACATCATTCGAGCTCAACAATGTCAGGGAACTGGTCAAGCGTCCAGATCCTCAAAGCATAATATCATTGGCACAAAGTGGATCTACCGCAACAAGCAAGTTGAAAATGGCCTTGTGGTGAGGAATAAACACGACTTGTAGCTCAAGGCTACACAGGTTGAAGGAATTGATTTGATGAAACTTTTGCACTGTTGCTAGACTTGAGTCTATTCATATTACTGCCTATGCTAACCATCACAATATCACTTTATATCAAATGGATGTGAAAAGTGCATTCCTCAATGGTAAGCTTGAGGAAGAAGATATGTTGCTCAACCCCGTTTTGAAGATCCAAGAATCGACAAAGTCTTGGACTCAACAAGGCCCTCTATGGTCTCAAACAAGCCCCCAGGTGGTATGATACATTGAAGGAATTCTTCGTGAAGAATGGCTTACACCAGTTCACTCGACCCTACTCTCTTTACTAAATCATATGATGGTGAACTGTTTGTGTGCCAAATATATGTTGATGATATTATCTTTGGCTGTCTTGACCAACTTATAGTGATGAATTTGCCTATATGATGAGTGAAGAATATCAAATGTCTATGATGGGAGAGTTGAAATTCTTCTTAGGTCTTCAAATTTCAACAACACAATGGCATATTCATATCTCGGAGAAATACCTCAAAGATGTCTGAAGAAATTGGCATGCAAGATTGCAAAGGCGTCAAAATTCCTATGCCCACAAATGGCCAATCTATGCTTGATGAAAATGGTATTGACTTGATCACAAGGTATACGCTCCATGATTGGTTCTTTATTTACTTATGTGCATCTAGGCCAGATATAATGCTTAGTGTTTGCATGTGGCCCGATTTCAAGCTACAGAAGGAATCACACCATAAGGCTGTGAAGCATATTCTTGATATCTAGCTCACACACCAACACTAGGATTATGGTACCCCAAGGGCTCTACTTTTGATCTCATTGGATATTCGACTCACTATCTTTGGTGATCGTGTGGACAAGTCAACATTCGACTTGTCATTTCCTCGGACGATCTTTGATCTGTTGGTCCTCGAAGAAAGCGAACTCGGATCACTATCTCTGCGGAAGCTGAATACATTGCTGCTGGCTCTTGTTGTGCTCAATTCGTGGATGAAGCAAACTCTCAAGGACTCTGGCATCAACTGAAGAATGTGCCTCTCTCTGTGACAATGAGAGTGCCATCAAGATTGCTCACAACCAGTTCAGCACTTTCGAAGACAAAGCACATTCAAATTCGTCATCATTTTTTCGTGATCATGTGTTGAAGGGAATCTCCATCGAGCATGTGAAGCGAAGAACACTAGCGATATCTTCACTAAGCCCTTGGATGAGAAGAGATTTAGCAAGTTGCGGTGTGAGCTAAATATCTTAGAATCTTGAATGTTCTTTGAAAAGGACACACATCCGACACTTATGCAAAATTGATGACTTAGATGTGCAACACATGAAGAAGCGTTTTCTTCAATCCATGAAGAATAACACTCTAAGTGTGAAGAAATTAATGAAGAATTTGATTCTAGAACCCTACAACAATTATCGCGGTGTCTGAAATCATCATTCTTATCTGGTGGAGTCACGCCACCACCAAAGTTGAAAATCTTCAATTTGAGTTTTTCCTCACTTTTGAAATTCTTAGTTTTCAGATTCTTCAACTTTCAAAATCTTCCTTTTTTCCGTCGTTTATGCTAAGTAGATGTGATGGAACCTTCCCCTCTATGCTATACTCAACCAGATCTATTCACAAATTCTTCATGTCGTTCTATTTGAAACTTGTTCAAAATCTTCCTTTGTGTCCTTGTCAATTTGAAGAAATTGTGAGCGGAACTTTAAAACTGATCCTATCAAACTTTCGGTTTGCCGCTCAAACCGTTCCGCATCCCATGATGCATTATTTTACTCACCCACGATGTACACGATCTCCACTACGATCGTGGGTGACACATGTCGTGAAGAGAGAATGGTGAGGCACGTTAGTCCAAATCTTGAGCGAACAGTTTTCCTTCCTCTATATACCCCCTCTCCCTTCCTCACTTCCTTTACTCCTCGACCGCTCTCTCTCTCTCGCTCGAGCTTCTCAAACCCTAAGCGCGCCTTCTCCATCATCGCCGGTGAGGAAGAGCTTCTTGCCTCGACCTCGTCACCGTCGTCTACTTTCCGACCTTGAAATCTTCACTCCGCCTTGTAGCTGTCTTCCTCCACCGAGTTAGGCGTGGGAGATCTGAGCCAGCGAACTTCAATCTACACTTCTCGGTTCGTCGTGTTCTTCGATTCGGTAATTAAAAGTTACTTTTATTACTGCTTTGATTCTCAAACCTTCTGAAAATCTTCAAAGGTGTTTATTCTTCAAATCTTCACATATGAACACCTCAAACGAAATATGCTCTTGATTCATTTCTCTAAGCAATGATTTTCTTCAAGATTCCTCAATTGTGTGGATCCTTGATCTATACAACTCTGGAACCTAAGACAAAGATCACTAGTGAAATTCTTCAAAGGCTCATCGGTCAAATCCTCAAAACTTGTTCTTTTTGAAAAACCTTACGAGAATGCATATGACCTCTCCAAATTCCTGCAATATACTCTGTTCACAGGTACTCATGTCATTCTGAATCACTAGGTTCTCATCAACTTAACTCATTTAGCGTTCCTCGAAGAAAAGTTGCATACTTCTTGGAGAATTGATTGTTCAAATTCCTCTGAAGAATATGGCAGAAGGAAAGAAGCCCGAAAGGAGGAAAGAGGCCTGAAGTCATGACTGCGTTTGAAATCCACGAGGAAATATATGCTGATTATTGCACACTTGATGAAGCCGAGTTGACAAAGAAAACAAAAATCAGCGCAAAGTCCATTCAAAGTTGAATGGAGATGGGCAAGGAATGGAGATACGGATATGTAACACAAAGTCTTCATCGGCCCGACTCTGCTGAAGACTAAGACCATACTTGGGCAGGTCCTCGGCCAGTCCCAAGAAAAGCATTAGCCTTCAAGAGCCACCGAAGATGATGAGGGATGATGATGAACTTGCGGAAATCATGAGACCGCCAAGAAAAGGGCCGCTAGAGCCAAAGGCACATCTTCCCTCTGTTGGATCAGGAAAATCCTCGATTACATTGATTTCTGGCACAAGGATCCAAACACCCCTATGCCTGATTTCATCGACCCTGGACAAAGTCACATCTTGACCCATTTCATCCTTTGAAGAAAATGGAAGTTTGAAAAACAAGAGAGATCAAAGCTCAATACGAAGGAGAAGTTCACGAAGAAAAGCGTTGTCGAATGACACGAGGAACTTCTCAAGGTCCAAATGAAATCAAGCCCTCGGCAAAAACTTTGATGCTTATTATGCTGATTGGCAAGGGCCAAAGTCAGTTCGTCAACTGCGAAGAAATTCACCAATGTTGCTGCAACGCAACATGAAATTCCTCGGGATGGAGCCTCGGCTCAGCGGTGAAGAACATGCCGAGGACCGATGAAGTTCAGGCTGCTGAAGAAAATGCAGTTCGAGTGATGATCCCATTCAGCCCTTGAAGAAATTGCCAGGGCATCCACTAGTGGTGCGCTGAAGAAAGCAACAAGTCGAGCAATTGCATCGATTGCGCTGAGGAAAATCAACAGATTCCTCGGCTCCTCCTGCCAACACCAACTCCAATTCTTCCATCGCCTCGATGTGAAGAAGACCAAGCTCGAGCGAGCTCTTTGTGAAGAAGCGGAAAGCATCGCTGCGTCAAATTCTCTGCTGCGAAAAAATGAAGCCAATGACCAGCTCCTTTGAAAATCCTATTGATGTTGTTCCAATTTCCTCAATTCCATCAAGGACCTTGTTCCTTATGATGAAGATTATGAGATCCCAGCGGATCGATGAAGAAAATCATTACTTTGCCGTCGAGCAGATTGATGAAGAAATTGAATTGGAAGCAATCCCTTCAACCCCAATCATTTCCTCGCCTATGCCTCGGTTCACGGTGAAGAGGCGGTGTTGAGAAATTGAAGAAGATGTGGATATCGGGCTTGCGCCGGTGATGAGCGATGACTTTTGGGAAAATCGCATCCAAATTCTCCACTCTTCACCCCAATCCAGCAGATACCTCGGTCCCTGCTCCAACAGTTCAAATGGGCTCTGAAGAAACTCATCCCACTTCATTCCATGAAGAAATTCCAGCCACTAGTCTTGATGAACCTGCTTGCTGATCCTCGGCACTTGTTGAGGAACAAGAAATTCCTTGCTGAAGAACCGAGATTGCGATTCAGGTCGTGATGCAACTCGCGACACTCCTTGCCAAAGCCAAAAATCCCTTCTCAACAAAGCAAAAGTTCAAGGCTAAAGATTTCTTGGCGAGCATGTATTCTTCACGATTACAATCCTTATGATTACTGCGCATAAGGAAGAGCGTTTACGGACTGCCGAAGCCTATTTCTATTCCTCGGTTCTCTTCAACAAAGACAAAGTCTTGATCATGCACATATTCCTCATGTGGACATGGAGTCTGCCGAGGCTTGAGCCGGTCCTCGGTGTTCTTCCGGCGGGACTTCGAATTTCTGCTGACATACATGATTGGAATGAAGAACTCATTCTTCAATTCTATCACGCTGCACATCAGGAGCCGAAACATGAACTCATGGGTGTTAGGTGGATGTAAAATACTCACTACAAGGCACCACAATGAATTGCGTGCCTACCACTCGATCCTCCACTTGATGGTGCTCGTTGTATCTACAGCGAACCGAACTTCAAATCACTATATGCAAGTGCTTATGAAGCCTTTGAAGCAGGGTAGGCCCCAAGAACCAAATTCCTCGTCAAGGAATTGTATGTGCCTCGGACTGTCTATCGGATTACAGCGAAGACAATGAGTCCTATCAAAGGCCACGACTCAAATGATGAAGAAGTCGTTGGCATCATGAAGAATATGCTTTTCAATATCATTCATGGCGTTCCGTCAACTTCCATGATTTCTTCATGAGGACTACGGCAAACATTGCTATGTCACCATTTGAGGAAGCCTTATCGCCTTGGATAATGAGATTCATCGGGACAAGGTCTTCACTCAATTACAAGGCTGATACTGAACCCTGCAGCTACTTGCCCCATAAAAGTCCTCAAGCGGACATTTACCTCGGTGATGACAAGGGCAAGGCTCTGCTATGATCGATGAAGGATTGTCCATTGGATGGACAGTTTAGCAAGCAACATCCTACTCCACCAATGATGACTACCACATGACTCGCCAAAATACCTCTAAGCAAAGTCCTCAAGCCACCACCGGGTGATGGTGATGTGAATTTACTCCTCGGTCTTCATCGGAAGGTTGATCGCAATCATAAATGGGTCAGCGTCGGTTTGGTTCAATTCTTCACAACATGACCTCAACACACAATGCGGTGAAGAAAAACCACTACTACCTCCATGAAACCTTCAAGCCCTGGGCTGTTCTTTCAAATGTCTCGATGTGGAAGAACGGCGACAATGGGACTCAAGGAAGAATTTGGTGGTCGCACCTCCTCAGAAGAAATACAAGAAGGTCAAAGTTCCTTCCTTGGTGGCCAGCTCTATTCTTCATCAGCGACACGATAAAATGAAGACTTGGGCGACAACTGGGCAGCCCTACTACAACCGACCCCAACACTGGCGCTCCTTCCTCAACTTGAAATTCTTGAGCGTTAGTCCTCGGTTTGATCCTTTTGGTCATTTGATGACAAAGGGAGAAATTTGAGTTATTCTTCAAGCGGGTCTATTATTGGGCAATTTATTTTTGTTAAGTTACAACTCGTTTTTGAAACTTTTATTGGATCGAGTTGTAATCTTAAACCTGATGGTGCTTTGATACTTTTGATGCCTTTGTGCTCTTGCACTATGCTCGATACTTTTGATGCCTGAGCTCGATTCTCGTGAGCTCGACACTCTTGATCGTTATTTTGCATGCTTGTTCCTCATTAATATTATTGCCGCATGCTGAATTTCATCAAGCACCATATTTCATCATGCATTTCAAATTCTTCATATTATATGTCAAATCGTGTATGAATTACAAGATATAGGGAGATCTCCATGATTCAACTCTTCAAATGTGCATTGCCTCAAAAGAAAATTCCTCACTATGCACATCTTGGGGAGTTCTTCTATATCTTGCAATCAAATTCCTCAATATCAGTATTTACACTTCATATGTTTATCCCGTTGAAAACTTAACCTATATTGTCATCAATCACCAAAAGGGGAGATTGTAAGTGCATCTAGTGCCCTTAGTGATTTTGGTGTATTGAAGACTTATAGGTTAAAAACTAATGTTTTGAGTGTACACAGGTCTATAAGTCTTGAGGAGTTTGATATTTCTGGGATCGACCCTAAAAATGAAGTTCTTTTGAAGACTTTGATATTTTGAAGACTTTGAAAGTGAAGAAATTGGTGTGACCTTGAAGACTTGGTATTCATTTGAGGAACATGAAGCGTGAAGACTTTTGTTTTCATAGTTTAGTTTTCTCTTCTTAAGTCATAGGAAACCCTCTTGTTAAAGGTTAGGAAATACTAAGGAAAAATTTCCATGTGATGCTCAACTCAAAATCCTACACCTACCAATCCCTTGAGTGAAGCCTTTGGAAATCTCATACGATTCAGTCAATTTCTTGATGTGAGACAAAGCTCTTACGGTATGAGAATTTATTCGGCCGGAGTTAAGATTGCCAGTCGGATTGCCTACATGAGAACATGATAGACGAGGAATTTGATATTCAAATTTCCGACCGTTCTTTGATCTGCTTGACTGTCCCAAAATATCTTATCCACCTAACGGTCATATCATTGAAGGGCATTTATGTCTTATCATGCGGGCTGCTCCTAGGCTATAAATAGGCCCCTACAACCACTAGCTGGTTGGCTGCTCGAGAAACTTGACACTTGTCATTTGAGAGCAACCCATCCTCAGGGACTTTGGCGAAAATCATCAGTGAGGAAACCAAAACCAAACCCTACAAACCCAAAGTGATTGAGCATCCTGAAGAGATTGATCCTGCGTGGATCCGGCGCTTATTACCTTTGAAGACTGTGCTTCTTCCAGACGGTTAGGCGTCATGGTCTAGACATCCAAGAGGAATTGTGGATGCAGTGACCTAATCATGTGAAGGTTTGGAAGTCGTGAAGACTTACCACAGTGATTGGGCAGTGCGTGTAACCTTAGTTCATGGATATCTGGTGAGGACTTGGTGTCTGAGCTGTGTGCTCGCGTTGGGTGTCGGGACTTGTGTCCTCGAGTTTAAATACTCAGCCGCTCCAACGGCGTACAAGCGGGCAGTTGGAACTGGTCTACAAATCATTGTCTTCACCAACCTAACTGGTTATATTTCCTCAACCCTTTCATTTCCTCATTATTGTGTTGAGTGTTCATTCATATCGTGTTTGAAGACTTTGTGAAGATTTTCTCAATTTCCTCGGTTCAATTTCTTGATCTATTTTCTTCATCTTGTGCTATCCTGTGTTTCGCTTTACTACTCTTTGATTGTCTTCATTTCATCATGATGACCATGCCCGCATTCTCTTATGCTTACTTCGGTACTTATTCCGCTGCAAGTAGTTCTTAGCTAGGAATTTCCTCACCAAATTCCTCGGTTGAAGAATTCATAAAGCCTATTCACCCCCCTCTAGTCGATATAAGCACTTTCAGTTTCATATACTTATAGCTCTAGTGCATCGTTGCATGGCAATCCCTACTCACTCACATTGATATCTATTGATGGGCATCTCCATACCGTTAATCGCCTAGTTGATGTGAGACTATCTTCTCCTTTTTGTCTTCTCCAACCACCATTCTATTCCACCTATAGTGCTATGTCCATGGCTCAGCTCATGTATTGCTGAAAGTTGAAAGTTTGAATTACTAAAGTATGAAACAATTTCTTGTTTTGGGGTTTGATATTAAAAATTTTGGGATAAATGAAAAAAGGCATATAGTAAAATTTCTTTACCTTTAGAGAAAAGATTGCTTTGATTGATCTTAAATATTATTATTTTATGTCAAATGAACTTTTCTTAATTTTTGGACTAATATTTGCCCAAATTAAAATTTAATTAAATTTGAAATATCCCCGCCAAAAAATTTTTTCCTATAGGG
>JAHIAM010012206.1:0-23927 GCA_021605205.1 Aegilops longissima
ATGACGAAATGTAAACACCACGGGTTCATCAATCGTGAAATCCTTGGGACCCAAAGGAGTAATGGTCCAAGAAAGGGCGAGAATCATACTAGAAGTCTTGATGAAACAAGTAAGCACACCTTGGTTCGACAACCATAGAAATTGCTTTGGGACCACAAAATGGTGAGTAATAGTCCGAAACAGGCAGAATCGGCCAAAAGCGTGAGTGTTGATGACCGAAATGTAAGCACTGCAGGGGTTCATCAATCGTGAAATCACTCCGGGACCCAAAAAGTGAGTAGTGGTCCAAGAAATGGGCGAGAATCAAAGCTGCAGTCTTGACGACCAACACGTAAGCACACCTTGGGGTTCGACAACCATAGAAATTTCTTTGGAACCACAAAATGGTAAGTAATAGTCCGAGAAACAAGCGAATCGACCAAAACTGCAGTCTTGATGACCAAACATGCGCACCTCGGGGTTTGTCAATCGTGAAATCACTCAGGGACCCGAAATAGTGAGTAATAATCCAAAAGCGGGCCAGATTGGCCCAAGCTGTAGTGTTGATGGTGAGGCGTAGCGAACCTTGGGGTTCCACAACCAAGAAATCGATTTGGGATCCCAAAGCGGTGAGTACTTGTCCATAAAGCAGGCGAGAATCGCCAAAGCGTGAGTGGTGATGACCAGAGACATAAGCATCCGGGGTTCTTTAATCGTGGAAATCACTGCAGGGCCAAAATAGTGAGTAATAGTCCAAGCAGGCGAGAATCGGCCTAAAGCTGTAGTGTTGATGACCGACCGTAAAGCACCGGGTTCATCAATCGTGGAAATCACTTTGGGAGCCCAAATGTGACTAATGGTCCAAAAGCAGGCGAGAATCGACAAAAATCACAGTGTTGATGACCGTCATGTAGCATACACGGGTTTTCGATCATGATAATCACTTGGGAACCAAAAGCAGTAATAGGCCAAAAGCGAGGCCAGAATCATTAAACTGCGAGTCATGACGACCAACACGTAAGCACACCTTGGGTTCGACAACCATAGAAATTGCTTTGGGACCACAAAATGGTGAGTAATAGTCCGGAAACAGGCCAAAATCGGCCAAAGCGTGAGTGTTGATGACCAGAAATGTAGCACTACGGGGTTCATCAATCGTAAATCACTTGGGACCCAAAAGTGAGTAGTGGTCAAAAGCGGGCAGAATGGCCAAACTGCAAGTCGAGCGACCAACACATAAGCACACCTTGGGGTTGGACAACCATAGAAATTCTTTGGGACCACAAAATGGTGAGTAATAGTCTAGAAACAAGCAGAATCGGCCAAAACTGAGGCTGATGAGCCGCGAATGCACCAGGGTTTAATATTGAAATCACTCGGACCCAATAGGTGAGTAATAGTACAAAAGCAGGCAGCATATAAGCTGAAGTGTTGAAGCGACACGTAAAAGCGACCTTCGAGGTTACATCAATCGTGAAATCACTTGGGACCCAAAACAATGTAATAGGCCAAAAGCAGGCAGAATCAGCAAAAGCAGTGAGTGTTGATGACCGAAATGTAAACACACTGGGTTCATCAATCGTGGAAATCACTTGGGACCCCAAAAGTGAGTAGTGGTCCAAGAATAGGGCAGAATCATTAAAGCTACGAGTCTTGATGACCAACAAGTAAGCACACCTTGGGTTCGACAACCATAGAAATTGCTTTGGGACCACAAAATGGTGAGTAATAGTCAGAAACAGGCAGAATCGGCCAAAACTGTGAGTGTTGATGACCGAAATGTAGCTACAGGGGTTCATCAATCGTGAAATCACTCCGGGACCCAAAAAGTGAGTAGTGGTCAAGAAATGGGCAGAATCATTAAACTGCAGTCTTGACGACCAACACGTAAGCACACCTTGGGGTTCGACAACCATAGAAATTTCTTTGGAACCACAAAATGGTAAGTAATAGTCCGAAACAAGCGAGAATCGACCAAAACTGCAGTCTTGATGACCAGAACGTAGCGCACCTCGGGGTTTATCAATCGTGAAATCACTCAGGGACCCGAAATAGTGAGTAATAATCAAAAGCAGGCCAGAATTGGCCCAAAGCTGTGAGTGTTGATGACGGCGTAAGCGAACCTTGGGGTTCCAAACCAAGGAAATCGATTTGGGATCCCAAAGCGGTGAGTACTTGTCCATAAAGCGGGAGAATCGGCCAAAAGCGTGAGTGGTGATGGCCGAAGACATAACGCATCCGGGGTTCTTTAATCGTGGAAATCACTCGGGGCGCCAAAATAGTGAGTAATAGTCCGAAGCAGGCCAGAATCGGCCTAAAGCTGTTAGTGTTGATGACCGACCGTAAGCGCAGGGGTTCATCAATCGTGGAAATCACTTTGGGAGCCCAAATGTGACTAATGGTCAAAAGCAGCAGAATGAACCAAAAATCACGAGTGTTGATGACCGTCATGTAGCACACGGGGTTTGTCAATCATGAAATCACTTGGGAACCCAAAAGCGAGTAATAGGCCAAGCGAGGCAGAATCGGCCCAAACTGCAGTCATGACGACCAACACGTAAGCACACCTTGGGGTTCGACAACCATAGAAATTGCTTTGGGACCACAAAATGGTGAGTAATAGTCCAGAAACAGGCCAAAATCGGCCAAAAGCTGTGAGTGTTGATGACCGAAATGTAGCACACGGGGTTCATCAATCGTGGAAATCACTTGGGACCCCAAAAGTGAGTAGTGGTCCAAAAGCAGGCAGAATCATCTAAACTGCGAGTCGAGCGACCAACACATAAGCACACCTTGGGGTTGGACAACCATAGAAATTGCTTTGGGACCACAAAATGGTGAGTAATAGTCTAGAAACAAGCGAAATCGGCCAAAAGCTGTAGGCATGATGCCAGCGAATACGCACCCAGGGTTCGCTAATATTGAAATCACTCAGGGACCCCAATACGGTGAGTAATAGTACAAAAAGCAGGCCAGCATCGGCCCAAAGCTGTGAGTGTTGAAGACCGACACGTAAGCGCACCTTGGGTTAAGTCAATCGTGAAATCACTTGGGACCCCAAAACAATGTAATAGGCCAAAAAGCGGGCAGAATCAGCCAAAACAGTGAGTGTTGATGACCGAAATGTAAACACACACTGGGTTCATCAATCGTGGAAATCACTTCGGGACCCCAAAAGTGAGTAGTGGTCCAAGAATAGGGCGAGAATCGGCCCAAACTGCGAGTCTTGATGACCAACAAGTAAGCACACCTTGAGGGTTCGACAACCATAGAAATTGCTTTGGGACCACAAAATGGTGAGTAATAGTCCGAAGCAGGCAGAATCGGCCAAAACTGTAGTGTTGATGACGAAATGTAGCACTGCAGGGTTCATCAATCGTGAAATCACTCCGGGACCCAAAAAGTGAGTAGTGGTCAAGAAATGGGCAGAATCATTAAACTGCGAGTCTTGACGACCAACACGTAAGCACACCTTGGGTTCGACAACCATAGAAATTTCTTTGGAACCACAAAATGGTAAGTAATAGTCCGAAACAAGCGAGAATCGACCAAAACTGCGAGTCTTGATGACCGACACGTAAGCGCACCTCGAGGTTTGTCAATCGTGAAATCACTCCGGGACCCGAAATAGTGAGTAATAATCAAAAGCGGGCGAGAAAAGCCCAAAGCTGTGATGTTGATGGTAGGGCGTAAGCGAACAGGGTTCCACAACCAAGAAATCGATTTGGGATCCCAAAGCGGTGAGTACTTCCATAAACGGGCGAGAATCGGCCAAGTGAAGTGGTGATGGCCAGAGACATAGCGCATCCGGGGTTCTTTAATCGTGGAAATCACTCAGGGGCCAAAATAGTGAGTAATAGTCCAGAAAGCAGGCAGAATCGGCCTAAGCTGTTAGTGTTGATGGCCAAACCGTCGCACCCAGGGTTCATCAATCGTGAAATCACTTTGGGAGCCCAAATGTGACTAATGGTCCAAAGCAGGCGAGAATCGACAAAATCACAGTGTTGATGACCGTCGTATACTTTGAGGTTTGTCAATCATAAATCATTAGGAACCCAAAAGCAGTAATAGGCCAAAAGCGGGCGAGAATCATTAAGCTATGAGTCATGATGACCAACCGTAAGCACACCTTGGGGTTCGACAACCATAGAAATTGCTTTGGGACCACAAAATGGTGAGTAATAGTCCAGGAAACAGGCCAGAATCGGCCAGCTGTAGTGTTGATGACGAAATGTACATTTGGGTTCATCAATCGTGGAAATCACTCAGGACCCAAAAAGTGAGTAGTGGTCAAGAAATGGGCGAGAATCATTGCTGAAGTCTTGACGACCAAAATGTAAGCACACTTGGGGTTCGACAACCATAGAAATTTCTTTGGAACCACAAAATGGTAAGTAATAGTCCAGAAACAAGCGAAATCGACCAAAACTGCAGTCGATGACGAGCGTAAGCACCTCGGGTTTATCAATCGTGGAAATCACTCAGGACCCGAAATAGTGAGTAATAATCCAAGAAAGCAGGCCAAATTGGCCCAAACTGTGAGTGTTGATGGTGAGGCGTGGCGACCTTGGGGTTCCACAACCAAGAAATCGATTTGGGATCCCAAAGCGGTGAGTACTTGTCCATGAAGCAGGGGCGAGAATCGGCCAAGCGTAGTGGTGATGGCAGGGACATCGCATCCGGGGTTCTTTGTCGTGGAAATCACTCAGGGCGTAAAATAGTGAGTAATAGTCCCGCAAGCAGGCGGAATCGGCCTAAAGCTGTTAGTGTTGATGACCAAACAATGCGCACCCGGGGTTCATCAATCGTGGAAATCACTTTGGGAGCCAAATGTGACTAATGGTCCAAGCGAGGCGAGAATCGACAAAATCAGAGTGTTGATGACCGTCATGTAGCGCACACGGGGTTTGTCGATCATGATAATCACTTGGGAACCCAAAGCAAGTAATAGGCAAAAGCGGGCGAATCATTTAAGCTGCGAGTCATGACGACCAACATGCACACCTTGGGGTTCGACAACCATAAAATTGCTTTGGGACCACAAAATGGTGAGTAATAGTCAAGAAACAGGCCAAAATCGGCCAAAAGCGTGTTGATGACCAAAATGTAAGCGCACACGGGGTTCATCAATCGTGGAAATCACTTGGGACCCCAAAGTGAGTAGTGGTCCAAGCGGGCGAGATCATTAAGCTGAGAATCGAGCGACCAACACATAAGCACACCTTGGGGTTGGACAACCATAGAAATTGCTTTGGGACCACAAAATGGTGAGTAATAGTCTAGAAACAAGCGAGTCGGCCAAAAGCTGTGAGGCTGATGGCCAAGATGCGCGCACCCCGGGTTCGCTAATAAAATCACTCCGGGACCCCAATACGGTGAGTAATAGTACAAGAAACAGGCCAGCATCGGCCCAAAGCGTGAGTGTTGAAGCCCGACACGTAAGCGCACCTTGAGGTTCATCAATCGTAAATCACTTGGGACCCCAAAACAATGTAATAGGCCAAAAAGCAGGGCGAGAATCAGCCAAAACAGTGAGTGTTGATGACCGAAATGTAAACACACAGGGGTTCATCAATCATAAAATCACTTGGGACCCAAAAAAGTAATAGGCCAAAATAGGGCCAGAATAAATTAGCTGCAGTCTTGATGACCAACAAGTAAGCACACCTTGGGGTTCGACAACCATAGAAATTGCTTTGGGACCACAAAATGGTGAGTAATAGTCCAGAAACAGGCAGAATCGGCCAAAACTGTGAGTGTTGATGACCGAAATGTAAGCACTACAGGGGTTCATCAATCGTGAAATCACTCCGGGACCCAAAAAGTGAGTAGTGGTCCAAGAAATGGGCGAGAATCATTAAGCTGCAGAGTCTTGACGACCAACACGTAAGCACACCTTGGGGTTCGACAACCATAGAAATTTCTTTGGAACCACAAAATGGTAAGTAATAGTCCGAAACAAGCGAATCGACCAAAACTGCGAGTCTTGATGGCCACACGTAAGCGCACCTCGGGGTTTATCAATCGTGAAATCACTCAGGGACCCGAAATAGTGAGTAATAATCCAAAAGCAGGCAGAATTGGCCCAAACGTGAGTGTTGATGGTGAGGCGTAAGCGAACCTTGGGTTCCACAACCAAGAAATCGATTTGGGATCCCAAAGCGGTGAGTACTTGTCCATAAGCAGGCAGAATCGGCCAAAGCGTGAGTGGTGATGGCCAGAGACATAAGCGCATCCGGGGTTCTTTAATCGTGGAAATCACTCAGGGCGCCAAAATAGTGAGTAATAGTCCACGAAGCGGGCAGAATCGGCCTAAACTGTAGTGTTGATGACCAAACAGTCGCGCACCCGGGTTCATCAATCGTGGAAATCACTTTGGGAGCCCAAATGTGACTAATGGTCAAAAGCAGGCGAGAATCGACAAAAATCACAGTGTTGATGACCGTCATTAAGCACTACAGGGGTTTGTCGATCATGATAATCACTTGGGAACCCAAAAGCGAGTAATAGGCCAAAAGCGGGCGAGAATCGGCTTAAAGCTGCAGTCATGACGACCAACACGTAAGCACACCTTGAGGTTCGACAACCATAGAAATTGCTTTGGGACCACAAAATGGTGAGTAATAGTCCGAAACAGGCCAAAATCGGCCAAAAGCTGTGAGTGTTGATGACCGAAATGTAACGCACGGGGTTCATCAATCGTGAAATCACTTGGGACCCCAAAAGTGAGTAGTGGTCAAAAGGGCAGAATCGGCCCAAACTGCGAGTCGAGCGACCAACACATAAGCACACCTTGGGGTTGGACAACCATAGAAATTGCTTTGGGACCACAAAATGGTGAGTAATAGTCTAGAAACAAGCAGAATCGGCCAAAAGCTGTGAGGCTGATGGCCAGAAGAATAGCGCACCCAGGGTTCGCTAATATTGAAATCACTCAGGGACCCCAATACGGTGAGTAATAGTACAAGAAACAGGCCAGCATCGGCCCCAAGCGTGAGTGTTGAAGACCGACACGTAAGCGCACCTTGAGGTTAGTCAATCGTGAAATCACTTGGGACCCCAAAACAATGTAATAGGCCAAAAGCAGGCAGAATCAGCCAAAGCAGTGAGTGTTGATGACGAAATGTAAACACACCTGGGTTCATCAATCGTGAAATCACTTGGGACCCCAAAAGTGAGTAGTGGTCCAAGAATAGGGCGAGAATCGGCCCAAAGCTGCGAGTCTTGATGACCAACAAGTAAGCACACCTTGGGTTCGACAACCATAGAAATTGCTTTGGGACCACAAAATGGTGAGTAATAGTCCGAAGCAGGCCAGAATCGGCCAAAGCGTGAGTGTTGATGACCGAAATGTAAGCACTCAGGGGTTCATCAATCGTGAAATCACTCCGGGACCCAAAAAGTGAGTAGTGGTCAAGAAATGGGCGAGAATCATTGCAAACTGCAGTCTTGACGACCAACACGTAAGCACACCTTGGGGTTCGACAACCATAGAAATTTCTTTGGAACCACAAAATGGTAAGTAATAGTCCGAAACAAGCAGAATCGACCAAAAGCTCGAGTCTTGATGGCCGACACGTAAGCGCACCTCGGGGTTTGTCAATCGTGGAAATCACTCGGGACCCGAAATAGTGAGTAATAATCCAAAAGCGGGCAGAATTGGCCCAAAGCGTAGTGTTGATGGCTGAGGCGTGGCGAACCTTGGGTTCCACAACCAAGGAAATCGATTTGGGATCCCAAAGCGGTGAGTACTTGTCCATGGCGGGCGAATGGCCAAAACGTGAGTGGTGTGGGAAACATAAGGCATCCGGGGTTCTTTAATGGGAAATCACTCGGGGCCAAAATAGTGAGTAATAGTCCCAAAAGCGGCGAATCGGCCTAACGTAGTGTTGATGGCCACATCGCGCACCGGGGTTCATCAATTAAATCACTTTGGGAGCCCAAATGTGACTAATGGTCCAAAAGCGGCGAGAATCGACCAAAATCACAGTGTTGATGATATGTAGCCACGGGTTTGTCATCATGAAATCACTTGGGAACCCAAAAGCGATAATAGGCCAAAAGGGGGAACGGCAAACTGCAGTCATGGACCAAACGTAAGCACACCTTGGGTTACAACCATAGAAATTGCTTTGGGACCACAAAATGGTGAGTAATAGTCAAAACAGGCCAAAATCGGAAAAGCAGTGTTGATGGAAAAATGTAAGCACGGGGTTCATCAATTAAATCACGGGACCCCAAAAAGTGAGTAGTGGTCCAAAAGCGGGCAGAATTTAAAAACTCAGTCGCGACCAAACATAAGCACACCTTGGGTTGGACAACCATAAAATTTCTTTGGGACCACAAAATGGTGAGTAATAGTCAGAAACAAGCGAATCGGAAAAGTGAGGGATGGCCAAAATCCCGGAGGTTCGCTAATAAAAATCACTCGGACCCCAATCGTGAGTAATAGTACAAAAACAGGACATCATTAAATTGAGTGTTGAAACCGCCGTAAGCGCACCTTATTTCAATCGTAAATCACTTGGGACCCCAAAACAATGTAATAGGCCAAAGGGAATCGCCAAAAAGTGAGTGTTGGGGGGGGGGGGGGGGGGGGGGGGGGGGGGGGGGGGGGGGGGGGGGGGGGGGGGGGGGGGGGGGGGGGGGGGGGGGGGGGGGGGGGGGGGGGGGGGGGGGGGGGGGGGGGGGGGGGGGGGGGGGGGGGGGGGGGGGGGGGGGGGGGGGGGGGGGGGGGGGGGGGGGGGGGGGGGGGGGGGGGGGGGGGGGGGGGGGGGGGGGGGGGGGGGGGGGGGGGGGGGGGGGGGGGGGGGGGGGGGGGGGGGGGGGGGGGGGGGGGGGGGGGGGGGGGGGGGGGGGGGGGGGGGGGGGGGGGGGGGGGGGGGGGGGGGGGGGGGGGGGGGGGGGGGGGGGGGGGGGGGGGGGGGGGGGGGGGGGGGGGGGGGGGGGGGGGGGGGGGGGGGGGGGGGGGGGGGGGGGGGGGGGGGGGGGGGGGGGGGGGGGGGGGGGGGGGGGGGGGGGGGGGGGGGGGGGGGGGGGGGGGGGGGGGGGGGGGGGGGGGGGGGGGGGGGGGGGGGGGGGGGGGGGGGGGGGGGGGGGGGGGGGGGGGGGGGGGGGGGGGGGGGGGGGGGGGGGGGGGGGGGGGGGGGGGGGGGGGGGGGGGGGGGGGGGGGGGGGGGGGGGGGGGGGGGGGGGGGGGGGGGGGGGGGGGGGGGGGGGGGGGGGGGGGGGGGGGGGGGGGGGGGGGGGGGGGGGGGGGGGGGGGGGGGGGGGGGGGGGGGGGGGGGGGGGGGGGGGGGGGGGGGGGGGGGGGGGGGGGGGGGGGGGGGGGGGGGGGGGGGGGGGGGGGGGGGGGGGGGGGGGGGGGGGGGGGGGGGGGGGGGGGGGGGGGGGGGGGGGGGGGGGGGGGGGGGGGGGGGGGGGGGGGGGGGGGGGGGGGGGGGGGGGGGGGGGGGGGGGGGGGGGGGGGGGGGGGGGGGGGGGGGGGGGGGGGGGGGGGGGGGGGGGGGGGGGGGGGGGGGGGGGGGGGGGGGGGGGGGGGGGGGGGGGGGGGGGGGGGGGGGGGGGGGGGGGGGGGGGGGGGGGGGGGGGGGGGGGGGGGGGGGGGGGGGGGGGGGGGGGGGGGGGGGGGGGGGGGGGGGGGGGGGGGGGGGGGGGGGGGGGGGGGGGGGGGGGGGGGGGGGGGGGGGGGGGGGGGGGGGGGGGGGGGGGGGGGGGGGGGGGGGGGGGGGGGGGGGGGGGGGGGGGGGGGGGGGGGGGGGGGGGGGGGGGGGGGGGGGGGGGGGGGGGGGGGGGGGGGGGGGGGGGGGGGGGGGGGGGGGGGGGGGGGGGGGGGGGGGGGGGGGGGGGGGGGGGGGGGGGGGGGGGGGGGGGGGGGGGGGGGGGGGGGGGGGGGGGGGGGGGGGGGGGGGGGGGGGGGGGGGGGGGGGGGGGGGGGGGGGGGGGGGGGGGGGGGGGGGGGGGGGGGGGGGGGGGGGGGGGGGGGGGGGGGGGGGGGGGGGGGGGGGGGGGGGGGGGGGGGGGGGGGGGGGGGGGGGGGGGGGGGGGGGGGGGGGGGGGGGGGGGGGGGGGGGGGGGGGGGGGGGGGGGGGGGGGGGGGGGGGGGGGGGGGGGGGGGGGGGGGGGGGGGGGGAAAAAAAAAAAAAAAAAAAAAAAAAAAAAAAAAAAAAAAAAAAAAAAAAAAAAAAAAAAAAAAAAAAAAAAAAAAAAAAAAAAAAAAAAAAAAAAAAAAAAAAAAAAAAAAAAAAAAAAAAAAAAAAAAAAAAAAAAAAAAAAAAAAAAAAAAAAAAAAAAAAAAAAAAAAAAAAAAAAAAAAAAAAAAAAAAAAAAAAAAAAAAAAAAAAAAAAAAAAAAAAAAAAAAAAAAAAAAAAAAAAAAAAAAAAAAAAAAAAAAAAAAAAAAAAAAAAAAAAAAAAAAAAAAAAAAAAAAAAAAAAAAAAAAAAAAAAAAAAAAAAAAAAAAAAAAAAAAAAAAAAAAAAAAAAAAAAAAAAAAAAAAAAAAAAAAAAAAAAAAAAAAAAAAAAAAAAAAAAAAAAAAAAAAAAAAAAAAAAAAAAAAAAAAAAAAAAAAAAAAAAAAAAAAAAAAAAAAAAAAAAAAAAAAAAAAAAAAAAAAAAAAAAAAAAAAAAAAAAAAAAAAAAAAAAAAAAAAAAAAAAAAAAAAAAAAAAAAAAAAAAAAAAAAAAAAAAAAAAAAAAAAAAAAAAAAAAAAAAAAAAAAAAAAAAAAAAAAAAAAAAAAAAAAAAAAAAAAAAAAAAAAAAAAAAAAAAAAAAAAAAAAAAAAAAAAAAAAAAAAAAAAAAAAAAAAAAAAAAAAAAAAAAAAAAAAAAAAAAAAAAAAAAAAAAAAAAAAAAAAAAAAAAAAAAAAAAAAAAAAAAAAAAAAAAAAAAAAAAAAAAAAAAAAAAAAAAAAAAAAAAAAAAAAAAAAAAAAAAAAAAAAAAAAAAAAAAAAAAAAAAAAAAAAAAAAAAAAAAAAAAAAAAAAAAAAAAAAAAAAAAAAAAAAAAAAAAAAAAAAAAAAAAAAAAAAAAAAAAAAAAAAAAAAAAAAAAAAAAAAAAAAAAAAAAAAAAAAAAAAAAAAAAAAAAAAAAAAAAAAAAAAAAAAAAAAAAAAAAAAAAAAAAAAAAAAAAAAAAAAAAAAAAAAAAAAAAAAAAAAAAAAAAAAAAAAAAAAAAAAAAAAAAAAAAAAAAAAAAAAAAAAAAAAAAAAAAAAAAAAAAAAAAAAAAAAAAAAAAAAAAAAAAAAAAAAAAAAAAAAAAAAAAAAAAAAAAAAAAAAAAAAAAAAAAAAAAAAAAAAAAAAAAAAAAAAAAAAAAAAAAAAAAAAAAAAAAAAAAAAAAAAAAAAAAAAAAAAAAAAAAAAAAAAAAAAAAAAAAAAAAAAAAAAAAAAAAAAAAAAAAAAAAAAAAAAAAAAAAAAAAAAAAAAAAAAAAAAAAAAAAAAAAAAAAAAAAAAAAAAAAAAAAAAAAAAAAAAAAAAAAAAAAAAAAAAAAAAAAAAAAAAAAAAAAAAAAAAAAAAAAAAAAAAAAAAAAAAAAAAAAAAAAAAAAAAAAAAAAAAAAAAAAAAAAAAAAAAAAAAAAAAAAAAAAAAAAAAAAAAAAAAAAAAAAAAAAAAAAAAAAAAAAAAAAAAAAAAAAAAAAAAAAAAAAAAAAAAAAAAAAAAAAAAAAAAAAAAAAAAAAAAAAAAAAAAAAAAAAAAAAAAAAAAAAAAAAAAAAAAAAAAAAAAAAAAAAAAAAAAAAAAAAAAAAAAAAAAAAAAAAAAAAAAAAAAAAAAAAAAAAAAAAAAAAAAAAAAAAAAAAAAAAAAAAAAAAAAAAAAAAAAAAAAAAAAAAAAAAAAAAAAAAAAAAAAAAAAAAAAAAAAAAAAAAAAAAAAAAAAAAAAAAAAAAAAAAAAAAAAAAAAAAAAAAAAAAAAAAAAAAAAAAAAAAAAAAAAAAAAAAAAAAAAAAAAAAAAAAAAAAAAAAAAAAAAAAAAAAAAAAAAAAAAAAAAAAAAAAAAAAAAAAAAAAAAAAAAAAAAAAAAAAAAAAAAAAAAAAAAAAAAAAAAAAAAAAAAAAAAAAAAAAAAAAAAAAAAAAAAAAAAAAAAAAAAAAAAAAAAAAAAAAAAAAAAAAAAAAAAAAAAAAAAAAAAAAAAAAAAAAAAAAAAAAAAAAAGGAAAAAAGGGTCACCAAAACGGATCTTGGACCCCAAAGGGATGGGGTTTTAAAATGGGAAAATCGGGCCCAAAAGTGATAAAACAAAAGCCCAAATTCCCAAACATGGTTTGTTTGGGGGCCAACTGGGGTCCAAACCAAGAAATCGATTTGGGATCCCAAAGCGGTGAGTACTTGTCATGAAGCGGGCGAGAATCGGCCAAAGCGTGAGTGGTGATGGCCAAACATAAGCATCCGGGTTCTTTAATCGTGGAAATCACTCAGGGCGCCAAAATAGTGAGTAATAGTCCACAGCGGGCGAATCGGCCTAAGCTGTTAGTGTTGATGACCCAAACGTCGCAAGGGTTCATCAATCGTGGAAATCACTTTGGAGCCCAAATGTGACTAATGGTCCAAAAGCGGCGAGAATCGACAAAATCACGGTGTTGATGACCGTCATATAGCACGGGTTTTCGATCATGATAATCACGAGAACCCAAAGCGAGTAATAGGCCAAAGCGGGCGAAATCGGCCAAACTGCAGTCATGACGACCAACACGTAAGCACACCTTGGGTTCGACAACCATAAAATTGCTTTGGGACCACAAAATGGTGAGTAATAGTCCGAACAGGCCAAAATCGCAAAGCTGAGTGTTGATGACGAAATGTACAACACGGGTTCATCAATCGTGGAAATCACTTGGGACCCAAAAGTGAGTAGTGGTCAAAAGCGGCAGAATCCCAACTGCGATCAGCGACCAACATAAACACCTGGTTGGACAACCATAGAAATTCTTTGGGACCACAAAATGGTGAGTAATAGTCGAAACAAGCAATCGGCCAAAGTGTAGGCTGATGACCGGCAGATAGCCGGGTTATAATATGAAATCACTCCGGGACTAATCTGAGTAATAGTACAAGAAACAGGCCAGCTGCCCAAATGTGAGTGTTGAAGACCGACTAAGCGCACCTTGAGGTTAAATCAATGTAAATCACTTGGGACCCAAACAATGTAATAGGCCAAGGGGCGAGAATCAGCCAAACAGTGAGTGTTGATGACGAAATGTAAACACCACAGGGTTCATCAATCGTGGAAATCACTTGGGACCCCAAAAGTGAGTAGTGGTCCAAGAATAGGGCGGAATCCCCAATGAGTCTTGATGACCAACAAGTAAGCACCTTGGGGTTCGACAACCATAGAAATTGCTTTGGGACCACAAAATGGTGAGTAATAGGAAGCAGGAAATCGGCCCGTAGTGTTGATGACCAAATGTAAGCCTGGGGGTTCATCAATGTGAAATCCTCCGGACCCAAAAAGTGAGTAGTGGTCAAGAAATGGGCGAATCCCAAACTCAGTCTTGGACCAACAAAACCACCTTGGGTTCGACAACCATAGAAATTTCTTTGGAACCACAAAATGGTAAGTAATAGTCCAAAAACAAATAAAAGCTGAGTCGATGACCGGTAAAGGCACCTCGGGGTTTTCAATCGTGGAAATCACTCGGGACCCGAAATAGTGAGTAATAATCCAAAAGCGGGCCAAATTGGAAAGTGAATGTTGATGGTGGGGCGTGGGACCGGGTTCCAACCAAAAATCGATTTGGGATCCCAAAGGGTGAGTACTTGTCCATGAAGCGGCGAATCGGCCAAAGCTAGTGGTGATGGAAGACATAACGCATCGGGGTTCTTTAATCGTGGAAATCACTGGGGCCAAAATAGTGAGTAATAGTCCACAAGCGGGCAGAATCGGTAAACTGTTAGTGTTGATGACCAAACCGCGCAGGGGTTCATCAATCGTGGAAATCACTTTGGGAGCCCAAATGTGACTAATGGTCCAAAAGCAGGCGAGAAGCAAAATCCAGTGTTGATGCCGTCATGTAGCACACGGGGTTTGTCAATCATAAATCACCGGGAACCCAAAACGAGTAAAGGCCAAAAAGCGGGCGAAATCAAAAGCTGCGAGTCATGAGACCAACGTAAGCACACCTTGGGTTCGACAACCATAGAAATTGCTTTGGGACCACAAAATGGTGAGTAATAGTCCGGAAACAGGCCAAAATCGGAAAACTGAGTGTTGATGACCGAAAAACCAACGGGTTCATCAATTGGAAATCACCGGGACCCAAAAAGTGAGTAGTGGTCCAAAAAGGGCAAATTAAACTGAGTCCGACCAACACGCACACCGGGTTGGACAACCATAGAAATTCTTTGGGACCACAAAATGGTAAGTAATAGTGAAACAAGCGAATGGCCAAAACTGGAGGTGATGGGAAACAGGCCCTTCAGGGGTTTAATATTGAAATCACTCGGGACCCAAAAGTGAGTAATATCAAAAACAGGCCAGATCCCCGTGAGTGTTGAAAGGGACCGTAAGCGACCTTGGGGTTCCAAGGAAATCATTGGGACCCCAAAACTGTAATGGCCAAAAGGGCAAATCGCCAAAGCTGAGTGTTGATGCAAAAGAAACCACCGGGTTCTAATCGTGGAAATCACTTGGGACCCCAAAAAGTGAGTATGGTCCAAGAAAGGGCGTCCCAATGGAGTTTGATGACCAACAAGTAAACACCGGGTTCACAACCTGAAATTCTTTGGGACCCAAAATGGTGATAATGTCCAAAAACAGGCGAATCGGCAAAACGAGTGTTGATGACCGAAATGTAAGCCACGGGGTTCATCAATTGAAATCACTCCGGACAAAAGGAGTATGGCAAAAGGGGCGGTCTTAAACTCAGTCTTGACGACCAAACAAAACCTTGGGGTTCGACAACCATAAAATTTCTTTGGAACCACAAAATGGTAAGTAATAGTCCGGAAACAAGCCAAATCGAAAACTGGAGTGTTGATGGCCGAATGGCACCCGGGGTTTTCAATCGTAAATCACTGGGACCCAAAAGTGAGTAATTCCAAAAGCGGGCGAATTGGCCCCAAGCAATGGAGACCAAACCAACCGGGTTACAACCAAGAAATGTTTGGGACCCAAAGGGTGAGTATTGTCCAGAAACGGGCGAAATCGGCCAAAACGTGAGGGTGATGCCGCATAAGGCACCCGGGGTTCTTTAATTAAATCACTCAGGGGCAAAATAGTGAGTAATAGTCCAAAAGCGGGCCGAATTAAACTTTAGTGTTGAGACCAAACCGTGCGCCCGGGTTCTCAATCGTGGAAATCACTTTGGGACCCAAATTGTAATGGCCAAAAAGGCGAGTCGCAAAACAAGTGTTGATGACCAAATGTAAACACACGGGTTTTCAATCTAAATCACTTGGGAACCCAAAAGTAATAGGCCAAGAAAGGGGCAGAATCAAACTGCGAGTCTGGACCAACCGTAAGCACACCTTGGGTTCGACAACCATAGAAATTGCTTTGGGACCACAAAATGGTGAGTAATAGTCAAACAGGCCAAATCGGCCAAAACTGTAGTGTTGATGACCGAAATGTAGCGCACACGGGTTCATCAATCGTGGAAATCACTTGGGACCCCAAAAGTGAGTAGTGGTCCAAGCGGGCGAGAATCGGCCCAAACTGCAGTCGAGCGACCAACAACACACCTTGGGTTGGACAACCATAGAAATTGCTTTGGGACCACAAAATGAGTAATAGTCTAGGAAACAAGCGAATCGGCCAAAGCTGTGAGGCTGATGGCCAAGCAGAATAGCACCCAGGGTTCATATATTGAAATCACTCAGGGACCCCAATACGGTGAGTAATAGTACAAAAACAGGCCAGCATATTTAAAGCGTGAGTGTTGAAGACCGACAAGTAAGCGCACCTTGAGGTTCGTCAATCGTGAAATCGCTTGGGACCCCAAAACAATGTAATAGGCCAAAAGCGGGCGAGAATCAGCCAAAGCAGTGAGTGTTGATGACCGAAATGTAAACACACTGGGTTCATCAATCGTAAATCACTTGGGACCCCAAAGTGGTAGTGGTCCAAGAATAGGGCGAATCGGCCCCAAGCTGCAGTCTTGATGACCAACAAGTAAGCACACCTTGGGTTCGACAACCATAGAAATTGCTTTGGGACCACAAAATGGTGAGTAATAGTCCAGAAACAGGCCAGAATCGGCCAAAGCTGTGAGTGTTGATGACGAAAGCATACGCAGGTTTCATCAATCGTGAAATCACTCCGGGACCCAAAAGTGAGTAGTGGTCCAAGAAATGGGCGAGATCATAAACTAAGCTGCAGAGTCTTGACCAAAACGTAAGCACACCTTGGGTTCGACAACCATAGAAATTTCTTTGGAACCACAAAATGGTAAGTAATAGTCCGAAACAAGCGAGAATCGACCAAAGCTGAGTCTTGATGACCGAGCGTAAGCGCACCTCAGGGTTTATCAATCGTGAAATCACTCGGGACCCGAAATAGTGAGTAATCCAGAAGCAGGCGAATTGGCCCAAGCATGAGTGATGGTAGGGCGTGGCGAACAGGGTTCCACAACCAAGGAAATCGATTGGGATCCCAAAGCGGTGAGTACTTGTCCATGAAAGCAGGCGAATCGGCCAAAGCGTAGTGATGACCTGAACATAGCATCCGGGGTTCTTTAATCGAAATCACTCTGGGACGCCAAAATGAGTAATAGTCCAAGAGGCGAAATCGGCCTAACTGTTAGTGTTGATGACCGACATAACGCGCCCGAGGTTCATCAATCGTGGAAATCACTTTGGAGCCCAAATGTGACTAATGGTCCAAAGCAGCGAGAATCGACAAAAATCACAGTGTTGATGACCGTCATAAGCACACCGGGGTTTGTCGATCATGAAATCACTTGGGACCAAAAGCGAATAGGCCAAAAGCGGGCGAATCGAAACTAGCTGCAGTCATGCGATGACCAACACGTAAGCACACCTTGGGTTCGACAACCATAAAATTGCTTTGGGACCACAAAATGGTGAGTAATCCAGAAACAGGCCAAATCGGCCAAAAGCGTGAGTGTTGATGACGAAATGTAACGCACAGGGTTCATCAATCGTGAAATCACTCGGGACCCCAAAGTGAGTAGTGGTCAAAGCAGGCAGAATCGGCCCAAACTCTGAGTCGACCGACCAACACATGCACACCTTGGGTTGGACAACCATAGAAACTGGGACCACAAAATGGTGAGTAATAGTCTAAAACAAGCAGAATGGCCAAAAGCTGTGAGGCGATGGCCAAGCGAGTAAGCACCCGGGGTTCGCTAATAAAGAAATCACTCAGGATAATACAGTGAGTAATAGTACAAGAAAAAGGCAGCATCATTAAGCTGTGAGTGTTGAAGACGACCGTGGCGCACCTTGAGGTTCGTCAATCGTGAAATCACTTGGGACCCAAAACAATGTAATAGGCCAAAAAGCGGGCCAGAATCAGCCAAAACAGTGAGTGTTGATGACCGAAATGTAAACACACTGGGTTCATCAATCGTGAAATCACTTGGGACCCAAAAGTGAGTAGTGGTCCAAGAATAGGGCGAAATGTTAAGCTGCGAGTCATGACCAACAAGTAAGCACACCAGGGTTCGACAACCATAGAAATTGCTTTGGGACCACAAAATGGTGAGTAATCCGAGGAAACAGGCGAGAATCACCAAGCGAAGTGTTGATGACCGAAATGTAGCACTTGCGAGTTTTCATCAATGTGGAAATCACTCCGGGACCAAAAAGTGAGTAATGGTCAAGAAATGGGCGAGAATCATTAGCTGCGAGTCTTGACGACCAACACGTAAGCACACCTTGGGGTTCGACAACCATAAAATTTCTTTGGAACCACAAAATGGTAAGTAATAGTCCGAAACAAGCGAATCGACCAAAGCTGCAGTGTGATGGCCAGACAATAGCGCACCTCGGGGTTTGTCAATCGTGGAAATCACTCAGGGACCCGAAATAGTGAGTAATAATCAAGAAAGCGGGCGAATTGGCCCAAACTGTAGTGTTGATGGCCAGGCGTAAAAGCGAACCTTGGGTTCCACAACCAAGAAATCGATTTGGGATCCCAAAGCGGTGAGTACTTGTCCATAAAGCGGGCAGAATCGGCCAGCGTAGTGGTGATGGCCGAGACATAAAGCGCATCCGGGGTTCTTTAATCGTGGAAATCACTGGGGCGCCAAAATAGTGAGTAATAGTCCGAAAGCAGGCGAAATCGGCCTAAAGCGTAGTGTTGATGACCGACAAATAAGCGCGCAGGGTTCATCAATCGTGGAAATCACTTTGGGAGCCCAAATGTGACTAATGGTCCAAAGCAGGCGAATCGACAAAAATCACGAGTGTTGATGACCGTCATATGCTTACCGGGGTTTGTCAATCATGAAATCACTTGGGAACCAAAGGTAATAGGCCAAGCGGGCAAGTCATTAACTGCGAGTCATGACGACCAACAAGTAAGCCCTTAGGGTTCGACAATAGAAATTGCTTTGGGACCACAAAATGGTGAGTAATAGTCCGAAACAGGCGAATCGGCCAAAAGCGTGAGTGTTGATGACGAAATGTACATTTTGGGTTCATCAATCGTAAATCACTCCAGGACCCAAAAGTGAGTAGTGGTCAAGAAATGGGCGAAATCATTAAGCTGCAAGTCTTGACGACCAAAATAAGCACAGGGTTCGACAACCATAGAAATTTCTTTGGAACCACAAAATGGTAAGTAATAGTCCGAAACAAGCGAATCGACCAAAGCTGCGAGTCGATGGCCGAGGCGTAGCGCACCTCGGGGTTTATCAATCGTGAAATCACTCAGGGACAAATAGTGAGTAATAATCAAGAAAGCAGGCAAATTGGCCCAAGCTGATGTTGATAGTAGGCGGGCGTGGCGAACAGCAGGGTTCCAACCAGAAATCGATTTGGGATCCCAGCGGTGAGTAGCCATAAAAGCAGGCGAGAATGCCCAAAAGCGTGAGTGGTGATGGCCGAGACATAAGCATCCGGGGTTCTTTAATCGTGGAAATCACTCAGGGGCGCCAAAATAGTGAGTAATAGTCACGAAGCGGGCGAGATCGGCCCAAACTGTTAGTGTTGATGACCGACAAATAGCGCACCGAGGTTCATCAATCGGGAAATCACTTTGGACCCAAATGTGACTAATGGTCCAAGAAAGCAGGCGAGAATCGGCAAAATCACAGTGTTGATGACCGTCATGTAGCACTTACGGGGTTTGTCGATCATGATAATCTTCGGGAACCAAAAAATATAGGATAAAGCAGGCGAGAAAACCAAACTACGAGTCATGACGAAAATAAACACACCTTGAGTTCGACAACCATAGAAATTGCTTTGGGACCACAAAATGGTGAGTAATAGTCCGGAAACAGGCCAAAATCGGCCAAAAGCTGTGAGTGTTGATGACCGAAATGTAAGCACACGGGGTTCATCAATCGTGAAATCACTTGGGACCCCAAAAGTGAGTAGTGGTCAAAAGCAGGCAGAATCGCCCAAACTGCGAGTCGACGACCAACACATAAGCACACCTTGGGGTTGGACAACCATAGAAATTGCTTTGGGACCACAAAATGGTGAGTAATAGTCTAGAAACAAGCGAATCGGCCAAAAGCTGTGAGGCTGATGAGCCAGAGTAACGCACCCAGGGTTCGCTAATATTGAAATCACTCAGGACCCCAATACAGTGAGTAATAGTACAAAAACAGGCCAGCATCATTGAAGCGTGAGTGTTGAAGACCGACACGTAAGCGCACCTTGGGTTAATCAATCGTGAAATCACTTGGGACCCCAAAACAATGTAATAGGCCAAAAGCAGGCGAGAATCAGCCAAAGCAGTGAGTGTTGATGACCGAAATGTAAACACACCTGGGTTCATCAATCGTGAAATCACTTGGGACCCCAAAAGTGAGTAGTGGTCCAAGAATAGGGCGAGAATCGGCCCAAAGCTGCGAGTCTTGATGACCAACAAGTAAGCACACCTTGGGTTCGACAACCATAGAAATTGCTTTGGGACCACAAAATGGTGAGTAATAGTCCAGAAACAGGCAGAATCGGCCAAAAGCTGTGAGTGTTGATGACGAAATGTAAGCACACGGGGTTCATCAATCGTGGAAATCACTCCGGGACCCAAAAAGTGAGTAGTGGTCCAAGAAATGGGCAGAATCATTAAACTGCAAGTCTTGACGACCAACGTAAGCACACCTTGGGTTCGACAACCATAGAAATTTCTTTGGAACCACAAAATGGTAAGTAATAGTCCGAAACAAGCAGAATCGACCAAAGCTGCAGTCTTGATGGCCGAACGTAGCGCACCTCGGGGTTTATCAATCGTGGAAATCACTCAGGGACCCGAAATAGTGAGTAATAATCCAAAAGCGGGCAAATTGGCCCAAAGCTGTGAGTGTTGATGGTGAGGCGTGGCGAACCTTGGGTTCCACAACCAAGAAATCGATTTGGGATCCCAAAGCGGTGAGTACTTGTCCATGAAGCGAGGCGAGAATCGGCCAAAAGCGTGAGTGGTGATGACCAGACATAAGCGCATCCGGGGTTCTTTAATCGTGGAAATCACTCGGGCGCCAAAATAGTGAGTAATAGTCCACAAGCAGGCAGAATCGGCCTAAACTGTTAGTGTTGATGACCGACCGTGCGCCAGGGTTCATCAATCGTGGAAATCACTTTGGGAGCCCAAATGTGACTAATGGTCAAAAGCAGGCGAGAATCGACAAAAATCACGAGTGTTGATGACCGTCATGTAAGCACTACAGGGGTTTGTCGATCATGATAATCACTTGGGAACCCAAAAGCAGAGTAATAGGCCAAAGCGGGCGAGAATCATTAAAGCTGCAGTCATGACGACCAACACGTAAGCACACCTTGGGGTTCGACAACCATAGAAATTGCTTTGGGACCACAAAATGGTGAGTAATAGTCCAGAAACAGGCCAAAATCGGCCAAACGTGAGTGTTGATGACCGAAATGTAGCACACGGGGTTCATCAATCGTGGAAATCACCTGGGACCCCAAAAGTGAGTAGTGGTCCAAAAGCAGGCAGAATCGGCCCAAACTGCAGTCGACGACCAACACATAAGCACACCTTGGGGTTGGACAACCATAGAAATTGCTTTGGGACCACAAAATGGTGAGTAATAGTCTAGAAACAAGCGAGAATCGGCCAAAGCGTGAGTGTGATGGCCGAACAGTAAGCACGAGGGTTGCTAATCGATGAAATCACTCGGGACCCCAATAGGTGAGTAATAGTCCAAGAAAGCAGGCCAGAATCGGCCCAAAGCTGAGTGTTGATGACCAACACGTAAGCGCACTTAGGGTTCAATCAATCGTAAAATCACTTGGGACCCCAAAATGAATGTAATAGGCCAAAAGCAGGCCAGAATCGCCAAAACAGTGAGTGTTGATGACCGAAATGTAAACACACGGGTTCATCAATCATGAAATCACTTGGGACCCAAAAGTGAGTAGTGGTCAAGAATAGGGCGAGAATCATTAAGCTGCGAGTCTTGATGACCAACAAGTAAGCACACCTTGGGTTCGACAACCATAGAAATTGCTTTGGGACCACAAAATGGTGAGTAATAGTCCAGGAAACAGGCGAGAATCGGCCAAAGCTGTGAGTGTTGATGAGCGAAATGTAGCAGCATCCGGGGTTCATCAATCGTGGAAATCACTCGGGACCCAAAAAGTGAGTAGTGGTCCAAGAAATGGGCGAATCATTGCCCAACTGAAGTCTTGACGACCAACGTAGCACACTTGGGGTTCGACAACCATAGAAATTTCTTTGGAACCACAAAATGGTAAGTAATAGTCCAGAAACAAGCGAGAATCGACCAAAAGCTGAGTCTTGATGGCCAAACTAAGCGCACCTCGGGGTTTTCAATCGTGGAAATCACTCGGGACCCGAAATAGTGAGTAATAATCCAAAAGCGGGCAGAATTGGCCCAAAGCTTAGTGTTGATGGTGAGGCGTGGCGAACCTTGGGGTTCCACAACCAAGAAATCGATTTGGGATCCCAAAGCGGTGAGTACTTGTCCATAAGCAGGGCGAGAATCGGCCAAAAGCGTGAGTGGTGATGACCAGAGACATAAGCGCATCCGGGGTTCTTTAATCGTGGAAATCACTCGGGCCAAAATAGTGAGTAATAGTCCACGAAGCAGGCAGAATCGGCCTAAAGCTGTTAGTGTTGATGACCGACGTAAGCGCACCAGGGTTCATCAATCGTGGAAATCACTTTGGGAGCCCAAATGTGACTAATGGTCAAAAGCAGGCGAGAATCGACAAAATCACGAGTGTTGATGACCGTCATTAGCCTACGGGGTTTGTCGATCATGATAATCACTTGGGAACCCAAAAGCGAGTAATAGGCCAAGAAAGCGGGCGAGAATCAGCTTAAGCTGCAGTCATGACGACCAACACGTAAAGCACACCTTGGGGTTCGACAACCATAGAAATTGCTTTGGGACCACAAAATGGTGAGTAATAGTCCAGAAACAGGCCAAAATCGGCCAAAACTGTGAGTGTTGATGACCGAAATGTAAGCACACACGGGGTTCATCAATCGTGGAAATCACTTGGGACCCCAAAAGTGAGTAGTGGTCCAAAAGCAGGCAGAATCGGCCCAAAGCTGCTGAGTCGAACGACCAACACATAAGCACACCTTGGGGTTGGACAACCATAGAAATTGCTTTGGGACCACAAAATGGTGAGTAATAGTCTAGAAACAAGCGAGAATCGGCCAAAGCTGAGGCTGATGAAACATGCGCACCCAGGGTTCGCTAATATTGAAATCACTCCGGGACCCCAATACAGTGAGTAATAGTACAAAAGCAGGCCAGCATCGGCCCAAAGCTGTAGTGTTGAAGACCGACCGTAAGCGCACCTTGAGGTTAGTCAATCGTGAAATCACTTGGGACCCCAAAACAATGTAATAGGCCAAAAAGCGGGCGGAATCAGCCAAAAGCAGTGAGTGTTGATGACCGAAATGTAAACACACTGGGTTCATCAATCGTGAAATCACTTGGGACCCCAAAAGTGAGTAGTGGTCCAAGAATAGGGCAGAATCATTAACTGCGAGTCTTGATGACCAACAAGTAAGCACACCTTGGGTTCGACAACCATAGAAATTGCTTTGGGACCACAAAATGGTGAGTAATAGTCCAGAAACAGGCAGAATCGGCCAAAAGCTGTAGTGTTGATGGCAAATGTAAGCCACACGGGGTTCATCAATCGTGGAAATCACTCCGGGACCCAAAAAGTGAGTAGTGGTCCAAGAAATGGGCAGAATCAATAAGCTGCGAGTCTTGACGACCAACACGTAAGCACACCTTGGGGTTCGACAACCATAGAAATTTCTTTGGAACCACAAAATGGTAAGTAATAGTCCGAAACAAGCAGAATCGACCAAAGCTGCGAGTCTTGATGACCAGAACACGTAGCGCACCTCGGGGTTTGTCAATCGTGAAATCACTCGGGACCCGAAATAGTGAGTAATAATCCAAAAGCAGGCCAATTGGCCCAAGCTGATGTTGATGGCGAGGCGTGGCGAACCTTGGGTTCCACAACCAAGAAATCGATTTGGGATCCCAAAGCGGTGAGTACTTGTCCATGAAAGCGGGCGAGAATCGGCCAAAAGCTGAGTGGTGATGCCGAGACATAAGCGCATCCGGGGTTCTTTAATCGTGAAATCACTGCAGGGCGCCAAAATAGTGAGTAATAGTCCACGAAGCAGGCAGAATCGGCCTAAAGCTGTTAGTGTTGATGACCGACACGTAGCGCCAGGGGTTCATCAATCGTGGAAATCACTTTGGGAGCCCAAATGTGACTAATGGTCCAAAGCAGGCGAGAATCGACAAAAATCACGAGTGTTGATGACCGTCATATAGCCTCAGGGGTTTGTCATCATGAAATC
>JAHIAM010012211.1:0-18198 GCA_021605205.1 Aegilops longissima
CTTGGTACTCTTCGGCGGCGCCTCAACCAGCGTAGCTCGGCTTGTTCCTCAAGCGTGGTAATGACTCTCCAGCGACTCGGGAAGAGATCCCAAAACAGCTGGTGGGAAATCGCGCCCGGATCTCTGCGAGAGAGCTCTCCGAAGAGTGTTGATGAAGGTGACCTTCCGCCAATCTAGGCGTCAACCACAGCAGCGTCCTCGAGATGCCGATGTGGGCGCTCAAAGCCCTATCGCACCATTGTGGACAAAAGGTGGAAGATCAAGCGGGTTGATGGCGACCCGCGTGATTAAACCGCCAATTTTATCTTTCCTTGTATGCGGCTGAGTCATGTTTAGGAGAACAATTTATTAGATCTCGACAAGCTATTTTGTAATATAACTCTATCTTAGGCAATGATTGCAATGTTATTTCCTTTACTTGTGATTCCTTCCTTTGTATGTTTGTGCCCTACGCTTTTAGGGGAACTTCGTCGGTATGAGCACCTTTGCTTATTATTTGAGTGCGGGCGTCGGCGACTTGCTTGGCCAGTGCCCTTCCGACAAACAACCTTATCGCAACGATTCTGCAGCTCACTTATGTTTGTTGGCGGACTCGAAACAAAGTAAGTAGCGACCCAGCTCTGAGTTAGTTCCTCTGCGCCCGAGGTTTTCCATACAAAATACTATCGTTCGAGGAATATAACTTAAAGATTTAAAACTGATTACTCAAACTTTTGCAACTTAGCTTTTACATAGATTTGCTTCGGTAAGTCAAAACTTCCTCGGCGATGCTTGGTCCAGCATTATCTTCTCCTTCCCCCTGGTTAACTTGTGTCGAGGGAACCTTCCTTTCTTTGAGAAAGAAGAAGAAAATAAAGTTATGGAGCCTTGTGGCTCGTTATTGCTTACCGGGGTGGATCTTTGCACAAAATGTCGAGATAATACATACAAAATGATGAAAGCATTAAATTGACAAGTTGTGCGCGACACATGAGCTTCTTATGCAGGATCTGCGCCCGGCTTTGTAACAAGGATTACATGCAACTTGCGGCCAAGACTTGTACAAAAGGTGGTTGCGGAACAGAGTTAAACGAAGCGGCTAGCTCTGGGTAAAACTTACGAAGATGCTCAATGTTCCAGGAGTTGCTCACGGAATGCCATCTTTGGTCTCAAAGCGGACAGCGCCAGGCCTAGTGATTTCGTTTCACCCGATAAGGCCTTCCCACCGCGTCAACTTGTTGGAATTCTTGGCGGACTGAGCGTGCGAAGAACAAAATTCGCCTTCCTCGGGAACCGGCACTAGCTTCTACTGCGGCTATGGTAGCGGCGCAAAAACTTGCGTAACAGAGCAGCTCGTCACGGCTTTGAACGAGCGATCCTCCTCAAGGAAGCAGTAGCGTCATCTTGTACGCCATTGCTCTTGCTCCAACTCTCATCATAGCGAGTACTCAAGGTGACCGATATCTGAGTTACAGAGGAGAAGCGCCTCTGCCTCCATAGAGACTAGGCGAAATGTGTCTAGCCGGTGGCTTGATTTGGCGTCGTCTGATGTCGACCAAAGAACCACCGGCAGCTCCTCAATCGAGTTTCTTCCGCACTAGTGCGGCATTTGCCAAAGTTACGGTCTTGAGCCCGCTATGACGCCATTGCCCTCTACATGACCGTTGCTTCTCGGATGAGCAATAGAAGCAAGCGGACACCTTAGCGCCAAGATCTTGGGCGTCTTTGCATGAAGGTGCGGCTCGTGATGTGTCAATGCCGTTGTCGGTGATGATCTGTTAGGAATTCCAAAATGGCAAACAATGACGACACGAAGAACTTGATGCTTGTTATCGCCGTCACCTTCCTCACTACTTCCACTTCCGGCCACTTTGTGAACTTATCGATTACAGCATGCAAGTACTCAAAGCCCCGACAACTTCGAGAGGGCCGAGAATGTCGACCCAGGACAAAAATAAGCTAGGATAAAGGGATGAAATGGAAGCTTGAGCTGGCTGGTGTATCTGCTTGGAATGGGCCATGCGCTTCACACTTGTTACTTGTGCGGTTGCATCACGGAGGTGTCGGTGTCATCCCTAGTTAATGCAGCGGCAAGGCTAGCTAGTCATTTGTGCATCATGTTTAAATTCCATTTAATTTTGAAATAGAGATTGTGAAACCCTCGAGAATCATTTTGAAATGACCTAAATAAAAATTGCTCCAAAAGGTCCGGAAAATGCTCATGTTTCTCTCTGAAAATATTGAATGAGATAAAAGTCAAACCAATATTTTTAGGATCTCTCAATATTTTTTGGGCATTTGGAATTAATCTGTAATTATTTGTTTGGATATATATTATTATATATATATAATATTGTCCAAAATTATACCATTTACAAAGGAGCTCGGAATAATACCATAGCTCATATAAAATTGGCATAGTAAATAAATTGATTTAGTATTTTAATAAATCAGAACAAATGTCAGAAAAATAGAAAAGAAAAACAAAATAGGAAAAACCTTTTTGACTTACTGGCTGAGATCTGGCGACACAGTCAGCTTGGCTGGCCAGCCAATATCCGCCCCCTGCTGATCTTCTCCCCTCGCGCCAGCAGGTGTGTGCAGCGCGCCACAGCCACCGCTTGACCACGTGCCTGACCACCTCACTGCTTAATCCTCCTCGTGCATACTGGATGCCTGGAGCAGCGCCACGCGCCCGCACCTCTCTCCCTCTCTCTCATTTCGCCCTCCTCCTCACGGCTCCCTCTCCCCTCTCTTCTGGCCTTGCCCAGGAGGCGCTGCTGCCTTGTATGTGGCCATACCGTCTCTCGCTCTCTCTCCGTCTGCAAGTTCCAGCATGCGTGCTGCTACCTCCCGTCGAACCACGTGGCAGGAAGCCTGAGGCGCCGCCGCCGCCCATCGCAGCGTCGTGTGCCGTCCGGTCGTCCCGAGCCCGCTTGGCGCTTGCTGCAGGCAGCGGTGAGCTCCGCCACCGTTCCCTCTCTCCCGTGTAGCTGGCGCCTGGCGTGCCCTCCTCCCCACCACGGTGAAGCCTCCCGTCGCGCCCAGCTACTTTCGTCGGCGCAGCTCTGGTGACCATTTGGTCACCCGGCCGAGTCAACAAGCTCGTAAGGCCCGTAGAGCATCCCGCGCCTTGCTCCGCTCGTCTTGAGCTCAGCTAGCAAGCTCGTGCCACGACCCCGAACTCCGTGACGCATAAGCGAGCTTCGCCGCCGTCGACTCACGCCATCCGAGCCCAGCCGTAGCCACCGACCCGGCCAGCGCCATCGTTAGCTCTCCGGCACAGCTAACGCCAGCGTCATTTAAACTCACGGAGGAAACCGGAGCTCAAAATGCCCGCGGATCTACTTGGCGACTAACTTGGCAGTGCGGGTTTAGCACTGGTTTGACCTGGGGTTTGACCCTAGGGTCTCGGCCCGCGTGGGCCATGCCTGTTTAGTTTAGGTGTTAGTGGTTAGTTAGCGCTAATTAACTCGGTTAATTAGTTGTCCTCTCTGACGATGGGCGGCGCCACTAATCTTTAATTGGGATTAAAATAACCCTGTTTAACCCGTGTCAGCGGCGTGTGGACCCCACCGTCAGGTTTGACTCTAGTCAGCCCGTTTGACCTCTTTGGCGCAGCATGGCGTCATCTTTGGCGCAATATTATATTTTACGGAATTAAAATAAATCAGGAAATTCCGGAAAATAGCTAAAACTTCAATAAATCATAGAAATTCAACCGTAGCTCCAAATGAAATAAATTATATATGAAAAATTATCAGAAAAATGCAATCTTTCCATCTGTACTAGTTTCATGCATGACAAACAACTTATACATGCTGTATAAGTGAAACACTAAAATGGCATTTATAAGAGCTTATTTTGGAATTGCATTTGAACCTTTGGTTCAAATGGACTTCATTCAAATTGAATACCGGTTGCATTAGCTCAAAAACATCACATCTACATGCCATGTTCATGCATCATATTGTTGCATATGATTGTGTATTGATTAAACGGCACTGTTCCTTCTCGATAGGTCACTGCTCCGGAGGCGTTCAGTGCACATGCTACAGGCGGTGCCTCCTTGATTGATTTACCGGCAAGCAAATCCCTTGTTCATTCCGATACAATCCTACTCTCTTGCTCCTGCTCTCGGTTATTGCATTAGGACAACAACGATTCATACGCTGCTTTGTGCAGTAGTTGAAACCATTCCTCTGCATGACCTTCCTACATGCTATACTTGCTGCTATTGCTTAGAGTTATTGACAGTCTGATTCATTGGGAATGAATTGGAGTACAGATTCGTGTTACGATCTTTGAGAGTGAAGTGTGTGAACACGATTTGGTAAAAGGTAGCGGTGAGAGGCCATGTAGGAGTACATGGTGGGTTGTCTCACTAGAACCGTCATAAGCCTTGAGTTCTATGTATGTTGTCCAATGACTCGATACTACCACACATTGGGTTCGAGTAACTCGACCCCTCTCGACTTATTAACCAACCAGTCTACTGTCCGAGAGTAAGCAACTAGTTTACGGTGTTTGTAGGTAGTGCTATTTTTCTACCAAGTGGCACCCGGCGAGAACAGGCTTGGAGACAGACTAAACACAGGTAGCGCAGTGTACCAAGTGGCACCGGATGGTGGGCTTGGGAACCTGCTCACATCGTTTGGGGCCGTGGCGACACCGGCCGGATCTCCTTGCGGATGGAACCGAATAGGCGATAAACCTGGACTAGAGTCTTGTGTGGTTAGTCGGTCGTGGCCAACACCCTCGCAGGCTTCGGCAGAAGGTTGCGAGATACATGGCGTGTATATGGCGGTAAGTGGCGAGGCGTGTGTGAAGAAGTACACCCTGCGGGTTTATCATGATCTATTGAATAGCCGTGTCCTCGGTTATGGACTTCTTGGATGCTTCGTGGTACATAGACAACTTGAAGTGGATACTCTAAAATGCTCAAGACAAGTGTGAGTGCTATGGATGGCCTTCTCGTATGGAGCGAGGGATGAATCCATAGTAGTGTATTGTGTGGTGGCTAGTGGACTCGTGTGCATATATCACCTCAAGAAGTTACGGTAGTGCGTCAGAAGCAGGGATAGCCCACGAGTCAAAGCTGGCTTCTTGCAACTAAACTCCACATTACCTTCTTGATACTAATGCATGTATAATAGGATCGATGTAAGTCTTCTTGAGTACCTTTGTACTCACGTTGCTTTATTATGTTTTCGCGGCGAACAGTGGTCTTACTAGTAGTTCCGCTTGGACTTGACGGTAACTTTACCTCAACTCTGATCTTGTACCCTTAGGAGGGTCTTGTAGATAGTCGGGCTTCTCGGCCTTTTTCTTTTGTAGTTATGCGTACTCGGACATGTAATGCTTCCGCTTGTTGCTTGTATGCTCACTGAATGATGGGTCATCACGACCTGTTTGTATTAATGCTATGTGGCTCTTGAGCTTTTTACCTATATGAGTTTGCATGATCTTTGTGATGCCATGTTGTACAGCACATACTTGCATGTTATCGCGTCGTGTAACTTGTATTGCTATGTGTGGGATCGACAACCTAGTTGTTTATCCTTAGTAGCCTCTCTTATGGGGAATGTAGTCTCGTGCTTGGCGATAGTAGTCCGCTTCTGCCAGTTCACGGAGTCACCTAGCCAACACTACTGCTTGGACACTTGTGCTGCCGGCATGTGTTCCACCGTTCCTATATACATCCCTTTGGGGAAATGTCAGCTTGATGATATTAGAGTCTGCCTAGCTTTACTCTGACCGAATACGAGTCCTGTTAGCCCAATTCTCTGACCTAGAATTTATCGTTGATGACCGACATGCTCGATGTGATTCATGTATGCTGTCCCCATAGGTTAGTGCCACTTTGGGTTCACGACTAGTCATGTCGGCCGGGTTCTCTCATCATATGGATGCTAGCGACACTATCATATCGTGAGCCAAAAGGCATAAGCGGTCCCGGCCATGGTAAGCGACACCGATGGGAATACGTCGCGTGAGGCCGCATAAAGTGATATGATGTGTTACATGCTAGATCGGTGTGACTTAGGATCGGGTCCCGACGACTTTGGTATCGAGCTTTGTTTGCTGTCAGGATTTCCAAGCCAACACAGTCGAAGTTGAGTCTAGAAATGCTTTAGTTATATAGAAATTGATTGTGGAAGGGCGTAAAGGCTCTTTTACTCCTTTACCTCATGGCCTCCGATCTGAGTCGTCCAATCTTTCCTCTGGGGTTAAGGAACTAGGCTATCTCTTACATCTGCTCGAGGATCACGTGTTACTATTCCGTAGTCCCACGAGTTGGTTGATCGAGTCATACCCCAGTTTTGAGTACCCTTGGTGTAGCATGTTTAGTATTATCCCAGAACCTTTGAATGATGATGTTGAGTATGGTGCTACCCGTCTTTTTGCAGAATGTCTCATTTTGGACATTTACTCCCGTTATCTGTTGAAATTTCCCGGAGTTCAAGAGTTACTAATTTACGTGTCCTACATTTTCAGTATGTAGTTGATGTTGATTCCGTCCTTGGTTTTGTTTCTCGGGATGTCATTAGTTAAGCGAAGTTACATTGCTTGTAGCGGAACCACGGAGATGGTAGGGATGAGGATCCTCGACCAACCTTCATTGGCGAGGTTCATGTTAGAAATGGAGAGGAACAAGCGTGAGTCAATCGCTTGTTGGCGCGTGTCGAGAGAACACACTTTGCATCAGTCAATAAGTCTGCGACCATTCATGACTTCATTCTCTTGCCCCCCCACCTTTCATCATTCCATCGAGCCACTCGATGCGGATGATTAACCCGTAGCATCACTCATAAGTTGCGTTCATAAGCGTATCCCAGAAGATGACAAGGTCACCTATGCCACATACCACTTGGAAGGTCATGCTAGTCTTTGGTGGCGAGAACTATGAGGCTATGCTTCCAGCTGGCGATTCAACACGGAGGATTTTCAGCGAGGGCTTTTCGCGAGCATCACATTCCTGAAGCCCTCATCGATGCATAAAGAGAAGAGTTAATAGTTTCACCAGGGTAAGATGGCTGTTGATGCTTACTGAGAGAGTTTGAGAACCTCGCCCGTTATGCCCGGAAGAAGTGTCCACGGGACGCCAAAGCGAGCTAGGTTCGGAAGGTCTCAACCCCAAGTTGCATCGTGACCTCCACCGCACCATTGTGATACATTCAGGCTCTTGTGAACAAGGCCGCCATTAATGCGGAACATCTCAGCTCACTTACGAGGAGTCTCGTAAGCACATTCCGTGAATTGGTTTCTTCCTCCGGTTCTATTCATGCGGAAGCGCGGGTTTGATTCGAACTCTGCTCTTCCACCGGATATTCACGAGGCCATCCCATATGGCGCCTCACCAGTTCGATTACATGCTCCATCCAGGCCTATTGGTAGACCACTTGTCAATGCGGGTCCACGTCAACTTCAGGACTTGCTTCACATGCGGAGAGCCAGGACACTATGCGTGGGCGCTCTCAAGCGAGTTATGCTCCACCGCCGAGAAGCCTGTTGGCTATGTTAAGCCATCACATAAGATGATCGGTGTCAAGTCAGCTCCGCTGAGCGTGGATGTGTGCATCACGTCTCACTAAAAGCGCTCATGATGATCCGGATGTCGTTCTTGGTACCCTCCTTGTCAGCTGTCATCCGCCTCAGTTCTATTCGATCTTTGGAGCATCTCATTCCTTCATTTCAAGAAAGCTATGCTAACTTGCACAACATATCATTTTGTGATATGCCCTCTCCACTAGTCATTCAAACTCCACGGATCCAAATGGCAAACTTCTTGTGTAAGTCATAGTATGAAATCCTTGTTGACAGACTTGTATTCCTTGCCTCACTTGTAGCCCTCAAGTCTTGAGATATTAACATCATCTTGGGTATGGACTGGATGACAGCTCATCATGCCAAGATTGATTGTTTCACTAGATGCATTCAGCTTACACACCCATCACGGCAAGATAGTCCTTTATCTCCACTAGAGTTGCAAGCGTCAACTCTATTCTCTGTAATGCCAGCCCTCTTCCGGACCTTGAAGATATCCGGTAGTCCGTGACTTTCGGATGTTTTCGGAAGGAACTGCCGGTGTTCCACAGCGAGAGATGTAGAGTTAATCATAGATCTTATCCGAGAACCGCCCCAATCACTAGGAGACCTTATAAGATGGCACCCTTAGAACTAGCCAAGCTTAGAAACAACTTGATGAGTCCTTGCAAAAGGTTTCATCCGTCCTAGTTCTTCTCCTTGGGCTTGCCCGTCCTCTTCGTCAAGAAGAAGGATGAATACGGACGGATAGTTGTAGATTATCATCCGTTAATTTGGTCACGATAAAGAACAAGTATCCGCTCCCGGGATCAACGATCTGTATGATCAGCTCATTGGATCCTCGATCTTTTCTAAGATGGATTTGAGGTTAGGCTACCATCAAATCAAGATCAGGAATGGAATATTCCCAAGACATCCTTTGTCACTCGTTATGGACAATATGAGTACAGAGTCATGTCCTTTGGTCTAACCAACGCTCAGCTACATTCTCCGCTTGATGAACTTCGATCTTCATGGAGTACTTAGATAAATTTGTCGTGGTTTACCTCGATGATATTCTTATTTACTCGAAGAGCGAGGAAGAGCATGCTGAACATCTTAGACTTGTGCTAGAAAAACTCGAAAGCACCGCCTTTATGCCAAGTTCTCCAAGTGTGAATTTTGGTTGCGATGACCTACCTAGGCCGCGTAATCTACGGTAAGGTCATTGCTTATCAATCCGAGAGAGTTCAGGCCGTTCTTGATTGGACTCCACGAAACCGTTAAACAAGTTAGGAGTTTCCTTGGTCTAGCCAGCTATTTAAGCCGCTTTGTTGAAAACTTCTCAAAAGTAGCTAAACCCCTCACGGAACTTCTCAAGAAAGATAAAAAGTTTGAGTGGTCCCCACGTGTGAGTACAGTTTTGAGGCTGAAAAGGCGCTGACTTCGCTCCCATACTTGGTGCCACGGTTTCACTAAAGACTTTGTTATCTCTGCGACGCCTCACCTCACGAGGACTAGGTTGCATTCTTATGCAGGATCGTCATGTGATTGCCTATGCATCTCGTGAGATTGCATCCACATGAGGAGAATTATCCTACACATGATCTAGAGCTTGCGGCCGTAGTCTATGCACTCAAGACACAGCGACATTACCTTCTTGAGTAAGCGTTGCGAGATCTACACGATCACGAGTCTCAAGTATATCTTCACCAACCAGATTTGAACCTTAGGCAAAAGCGATGGTTGGAGTTGATCTGATTATGATCTAGGGATTACCTACACCCCGAGCAAGGCCAATGTCATGAGCTGATCGCTAAATCGTAAATCCTATTGCAACAATCTCATGTTGCGGTGAGGTCAACCACTTCTCCATGAGGAATTTTGTAAGCAACCTTCACATTGCTCCTCTCAGTTCCTTTCTACCTTGGTAGCGAAACCTACTCTTGTGGATCATATCATAGAAGCTCGGAAGCATGATCGGGGATTACCGGATTAAGAGAAACACTTGCCAAAGGTATTGTGGTAGTTTCTCTATAGATGATCAGTGTCGTTTTCTTTGGGAACACTTTGGTGGTCCCCAAAGCAACATCTTGACAATTGATTCTTAAGGAGGCGCATGAATCTCCTCTCACAATTCATCCGGTAGTACTAAGATGTATAGGGACCTCGCGGAGGTTACGGTGGACTAGGATGAAGAGAAATTGCTCGGTTTATTGCTAAGCTTTATGGCGTTTGTCATCGCGTTAAGCGAGCATCAAAGGCCTCTGGCACCCTTGACCTTTAGCTGTTCACAGTGGAAATGGGATAAAGTTGGTATGGATTTCATCACCGGCTTTCCCGGGACCAAGAAAGGGAATAATGCTATCTTAAATGATCGTTGATCGTCTTTCCAAAGTGGCTCACTTCCTTCCTGTTCGAGAGAAGTATCACTGCTAGTCAGCTCGGTGACTTATACATTCTCGAATAGTGTCACTCCATGGTGTTCCACTAGAGATCAATTCAGACCGTGGCGATCTTTTCACTTCTCATTTAAGGAGAGTTTCCAAACTGCCATGGGAACCCATCTTTCCTTGATGCCGCTTTCCACCCTCGGTCAAGTGGTCGGTGGAAAGGTCAACAAATTCTCGAAGACATGCTTAGAGCTTGCGTTATCTCATTCGGTATGGATTGGGAGAAATGTCTTCCTTTACCCGAGTTTGCTTATAACAATAGCTATCAATCCGGTCTCAAGAAAGCTCCTTTTGAGATTCTCTATGGTAGAAGATGTCGAACACCTTTGAACTGGTTAGAAACGGTGAAAGACAATTCTTTGGACGGACATGATCCGGGGAGGCGGAAGAGCAAGTTCGCATCATTCGTGAGAATTTGAAAAAAGCCCAATCTAGTCAAAAGAGCCAGTGTGACCGTCGTCATAAGTGAAATGGCTTATGAAGTTGACAACAGGCTTACCTTGGGTTACTCCTCTAAAGGGTACCCATCGTTTGATTATCAAGGGCAAGTTGGCTCCTCGTTACATTGGCCCCTTTAGCATTCTCGCTAAGCAAGAGGAGGTTGCCTACCAGTTGGAACTACCCCACATCTTTCTCGAGTTCATGATGTCTTCACGTCTCTCAACTCGGGCGTTGCTTCTCGGATCCTATCGCATGAGTGGACCACCTGGCAGCTTGATCTCCAAGATAACCTCACATCACAAGAGTACTGGTTCGCATTCTTGATCAAGCGTGTGCGCGTTACTCGACGGAGAACATCAAGTTTCTCAAGGTTCAATGGTCTCATCATTCCGAGAAAGAAGCTACACAGGAGCGAGAAGATGCGTCTTTATTTGGAGTACCCTTTCTTTCAGTCGACCCACTGAATCTCGGGGCGAGATTCTTTCAAATGAAATGAGTTGTCACATCCTAGTTACAGTATGCTCAAGGCTAGCTAGTCATTTGTGCATCATGTTTAAATTCCATTTAATTTTGAAATGAGAATTGTGAAACCCTCGAGAATCATTTTGGAAATGACCTAAATAAAAATTGCTCCAAAAGGTCCAAGAAAATGCTCATGTTTCTCTCTGAAAATATTGGTGAGATAAAAGTCAAACCAATATTTTTAGGATCTCATAAAGTATTTATTTTGGGCATTTGGAATTAATGCTGATAATTATTTGCTTTGGATATATATTATTATATATATAAATATTGTCCAAAATTATGCCATTTATAAAGGAGCTCCGAATAATACAACTAGCTCCTATAAAAATTGGCATAATTAAATAAATTGATTTAGTATTTTAAATAAATCAGAACAAATGTCGAGAAAATAGAAAATAAAAACAAAATAGGAAAAACCTTACAGCCCTGCGGCCCTGCTCACAGGCGACTGGTCAGCCAAGTGCCCGGCCCGGTTCAACCCGCCTCCCCTCTGTCGTCTTCTCCCCTCGCCAAGGCTGGTCGTACCCGCGCCACAGCCACCTTGACCACGTGCCCGACCACCTCACGCCCGTCCTCCTCGCCTACTGGAGCCACAGAGCAGCGCCACGCCGCCTTGCCCCACCTCTCCCCTCTCTCATTTCCCCTCCTCCTCTGCAGCTCCCTCTCCCTCTCTTCACTGCCGATGCCAGGAAGCGCCTTGCTTCTTCCCCTTAGTCCACCGTCTCCCCCTCGCTCTCTCAGGTGTACACAAAGAGGCACCCAAGTGGCGCATCTGCTACCTCCCGTCCGAGCCACGTGTGGCAGGAAGCCACTGAGCGCTTACGCCATCGCCATCATCTTCGCCTCCGGCCCGCCCTTGATACGCCATCATGCGCGTCGTGCATCAATCCAGTCGTCCCAAAACCCGCTTGGCCTTACATTGCCCAGCAGCAGTGAGCTCCGCCACCGTTCCTCTCTCTGCATGTAGCCTTGCATGCCTTGAACCCTCCTCCCCACCACGGCGAAGCCTCCCGTCGCGGAGCTCGCTTGTCAGCGCACTCCGTGACCATTTAGTCACCAGCGAGAGTCAACAAGCTCGTGGGCCGTAGAGCATCCCGGTGCTTTGCTCCGCCCGTCTTGAGCTCCAAAGCAGCAGCTCGTGCCGCGCCGAACTCCGGCGGCGCACGCGAGCTGATCGCCGTCGACTCCGGCCATCGAGCCCACCATACGCTACGGTAACGCGCCATCAGAGCTCCGGCCAGCGCGCCTAGCCGCGCGTCATTTAAAGCCTGAGAGAAACCAGGGCACAAATGCGCGCGGATCATGGCTAACCACTGGCCAGCCCGGTTGACTGGTTGACCTGGGTTGACCCCCAGGGGTCTACGGCGTGGGCCATGCCTGTTTAGTTTAGGTGTTGGTTTGGTTAAGCTAATTAGCAGTAATTGACTATCTCTCTGACGGTGGGCCTAAGCGCCACTAATATTTTAATTAGGATTAAAATAACCCTGTTTAACCCGTGTCAGCTTTGGCGTGTGGACCCCCACGTCAGGTTTGAACCTAGTCAGCCCTGTTTGACCTGGCGGCGCGAGCATGACGTCATCTTTGGCGCATATTATATTTTACGGAATTAAAATAAATCAGGAAATTCCGAAAATAGCTAAAACTTCAATAAATCATAGAAATTCAACGTAACTCAAATGAAATAAATTATATGAAAAATTATCAGAAAAATGCAATCTATCCATCTGTACTAGTTTCATGCATGACAAACCAACTTATACATGCTGTATAAGTGAAACACTAAAATGGCATTTATAAGAGCTTATTGAGTTGCATTTGAACCTTTGGTTCAAATGGACTTCATTCAAATTGAATACCAGTTGCATTAGCTCAAACAGCATCACATCTACATGCCATGTTCATGCATCATATTGTTGCATATGATTGTGTATTGATTGCGGCACCATTCCTTCTCGATAGGTCTGCTCAGGAGGCGTTCGAGTGCACATGCGTGAGCGGTGCCTCCTTGTTGATTTACAGGGCAAGCAAATCCCTTGTTCATTCGATACAATCCTACTCTCTGCTCCTGCTCTCGGTTATTGCATTAGGACAACAACGATTCATACGCTACTTTGTGCGGTAGTTGAACCCATTCCTCTGCATGACTATCATTGCCCGATAAATAGTTGAAACCCACTAGCATGTGTAGGAGTTGATTGAGCCATGTTGTGTTCCTACCATGCTATACTGCTATTGCTTAGAGTTGTGTCGGTCTGATTCATTGGGAATGAATTAGATGCTGATTCATGTTACGATCTTTGAGAGTGAAGTGTGTGAACACGATTTGGTAAAGGTATGGCGGTGAGAGGCCATGTAGAAGTACATGGTGGGTTGTCTCTTGGAACATCCTTAAGCACTGAGTTCTATATGTTGTCCAATGACTCGATACTACCACACATTGGGTTCAGTAACTCAACCCCTCTCGACTTATTAACCAACTTGATCTCTGTCCGAGAGTCCCAACTAGTTTCTGGTGTTTGTAGGTAGTGCTATTTTTCTACCAAGTGGCACCCGGCAGAGAATGGGCTTAGGACAGACTAGACACGGTGTACGGTGTACCAAGTGGCACCGGATGGTGGAGCTTAGGAACCCTGCTCACATCGTTTGGGGCCGTGGCGACACCGGTCGGATCTCCTTGCGGATGGAACCCGAATAGGCGATAAACCTGGCTAGAGTCTTGTGTGGTTAGTCGGTCGTGGCGACACCCCTGCCCGAGGAGCTTCCGCTTGAAGGTTGCGAGATACATGATGTGTATATGGTGGTAAGTGGCGAGGCGTGTGAAGAAGTACACCCCTGAGGGTTTATCATGATCTATTGAATAGCCGTGTCCTCGGTTATGGACTTCTTGGATGCTTCGTGGTACATAGACAACAAAGTAGATACTCTAAAATGCTCAAGACAAGTGTGAGTGCTATGGATGGCCTTCTCATATGGAGCGGGGATGAATCCATAGTAGTGTATTAATGTGGTGGCTAGTGGACTCGTGTGCGCCATATCACCTCAAAAGTTACGGTAGTGCGTAGAAACAGGATAGCCCACGAGTCAAAGCTGGCTTGCTGCAACTAAACTCCATTACCTTCTTGATACTAATGCATGTATAATAGGATCTGATGTAAGTCTTCTGAAGTACCTTTGTACTCCGTTGCTTTATTTATGTTTTTGCAGCGGAGACTTGGTCTTACTAGTAGTTCCGCTTGGACTTGACGAGTAGCTTGTTACCTCAGCTACGATCTTGTACCCTTAGCGAGGTCTTGTAGATAGTCAGGCTTCTCAGCCTTTTTCTTTTTGTAGTTATGCGTACTCGGACATGTAATACTTCCGCTTGTTGCTTATATACTCGAATGATGGGTCATGTGACCCCTGTTGTATTTAATGCTATGTGGCTCTTACGAGCTTTTACCTATATGAGTTTGCGTGATGTTGTGATGCCATGTTGTACAGCACATACTTGCATATTATGCATACGTGTAACTTGTATTGCTATGTGTGGGATCCGACAACCTAGTTGTTTATCCTTGGTAGCCTCTCTTAGGGGAAATGTAGTCTCGTGTTACGGCGATAGTAGTCCGCTACAACCAGTTCATGGTGCTATCGGCACTCTTGCTTGGACACTTGGCGGCGGCATGTGTTTCACTTCGTTCCTATCTTCGTCCCTGAGGAAATGTCGCAGCGGTGATATTGAGTCTGCCTAACTGCTACGGCCGAGATACGAGTCTGTTAGCCCGATGCTACAGCCAATTTATCGTTGATGACCAGAGACATGCTCGATGTGATTCATGTATGCACCGTTCCCCATAGGTTAGTGCCACTTTGGGTTCCACGACTAGTCATATGTCCGGGTTCTCTATCATATGGATGCTAGCTACACTATCATATACGTGAGCCAAAAGGCATAAATGGTCGGGCCATGAAGTAAGCGTGCACGATAGGAATACCTGCGTGAGGCCGCAAAGTGATATGATGTGTTACATGCTAGATCGGTGTGACTTAGGATCGGGGTCACCGATTGACCAGAAGAAACCTTGCGGAAAGCTTTGCGGCAAGTGCTCTAAGCCAATGTGGTGACCACATATGCCTCCATTATATCTCCTTAACTTGAGCTTCTGTCCATCTTCTCGGTGAATACACTTCAATTTCACACCGTTGAGTCTTCTTACATGCTGACGTGCTGTGGGCAAACTGGTACATACTTGACTACCGGCTACTCTCTCATACGCGCTTGCTCATGGGAAGTTCTCACCATCTGAAGAAAATGGACAAGCTACTGTGCCCATCTGGGAGCTTGTGGCTCGACAACAAGGACTAAAAGGCACATATGCTCTTTGTGGGAACATCCACTTCTCTGGCAAGAACCTGCGGCTCGGCAGGGCTTCTGTATTCCCGACAAGCTTCCTGGAGCAAAACTTACCGAGGCTGCTGTGCGCTGTCAACGAAACAAACCCTAGGGCTTGTGGGAGGCAGACTGCTCTCGGCGGCTTTTAGTGTTGAACTTGGGGACCTGTCGGCCCGGCGGCGCTTGGGGAGCTCGGCCGGGGGAAGTAGTCACCAAATCAACTTCTTCTTGTTCTATGTCTGTCGATTGATGACGTTCTGATCAGTTGAGTCGAGCTTGAGCACAAAAATCCCTGGTTCCGAACAGTAGCAAGTCTGGCCCGCACTTTGGCAGACCATCGACCATGTATCATTACGAGGCTCTTGGAACATGTTCCATCTGAGCCGTCAAAGTGCTCTTCTAGCTTTCTCACTTCATCAGCGTGAAGCTTCCATCAGCGGACTCACGATAATCTTTGTTCACTTGGCGGACGACAAGCTGCGAGTCACCCGACAATGAGTTCTTGATCCCAAGGTCTACTTGATTACGAGACGGCAAGCAAACCTTCATACTCTGCGGTGTTGTTTGTTGCTTGCTCCTTGGGAAAGTGCATTTGGACTATGTACTTGAGGTGTTCTTGATGGTGCGACTAACACCCCTCCGGGCTTGCGCGAAGGCACCATCAAAGTACATCAGCCATTCTTTCTTGCCTCCTTGGAGGGATGCTCGTCTCTGGAATCTCTTCATCTTGTGTTGGCGTCCATTCCTCTATGAACTCTGCCATGCTCCTTTGGATAGTTGAAGTGCTTTCAAACTTGAGGCCAAAGCTTGCAGTTCGATGCCCACTCGACAATCCCTGTTGTTACGGATTTTGCATATTCTCTTGAGGAAGCGGTGGCCTTGTTATCTCATGTGCTTGGAAGTAATGGGCAGCTTTCGAGGCCATGAGGGGCGAAAAGCAATTTCGCACACGGTACCTTGACCTAGCCTCCTGCGAAGGGCCCGACAAAATAACTGGGCGCTGCACCATCCTTTTAATCTTTCTGCGCTGCTGAGATCTATCCTTATCGGGACGAGTTGCGGTGAAGCCCCACGCATTTGGATGCATCGCCTTGGTTGCCGACTCATCATCGCCTCCCTTTTCGCTACTACGCAGCACTAACCCTTGATTGGTTGCCGCTATATAAGCAACTTCTCTTGTGCTTAGGTGCGACAAGTATGAGTGGAGGCGGTACCTCTTTAAGTCTGCGCGCACCTCCGCATCGAGTCCATTTCATTGGACCTGCCTTTTCAAAATCTTGAAAAATGGCGGTAGCGTTCAGCGAACCTAGAGATAAACCTGCTAAGAGCAGCCCGCAACCGGCAAGTCTTGTACATCCTTGGAGCTTTGGTGCTTCAATCTGCTCAATGGCCTTGATCTTGTCGGGTTGGCTTAATTCCCCTTTGAGACCGAAGAACCGAAAGCTTGCGGAAGGACTCCAAACACTTCTGGGGTTGAGCTTGAGGTTGATCTTGCAGATTTGCAAAGGTCTCTCTAGAATCTTGAACGAGTTGCCCTGTCCTTGCTTTTGACCACTATGTCATCCATGTGGCTTCTACATTTACGTGCATTGTGGCTCAAAAGCGTCATGGACTCTCTTGCAAATGTTGAACCAGCATTGTTTAGCCCAAAGGCATCCGTACAAAGCAGTATGTGCCACATGGGGTGATGAATGCGGTTTCTCCTCATCCTCTTCGCCATGAAGATCGATGATATCCGGTATGCATCAAGAAATGAAAGCAAATCACATCAAGCGTGGAGTCAACAATCTGGTCGATCTTGCGACAAAGGAAATGGGTCTTTGGGACAAGCTTTATTAACATCTGTGAAGTCGATACAAAGTCTCCATTTCCCATTTGCCCTTCGATACAACTACAGGTTGGCCAACCCGTGGGATGGAGCACTCCTCGGCAACCTGCTGCTTCAATTCTTGATCTCTTGCAATGAATTCTTGGCGCTCCTGCCTTCGACTTTACCTGGCGGGCCGTGCATGAGGACGGACAGCTAGGTGATGCTCAATTACTTTCACAGGAACACGGGGATGTCGGGGCGGTTGCCATGCAAACACGTCGGCGTTGCCCGGAAAGCAGCGGCCCTTCCTATTTAGTTAAGTGGCGATGGTGAAGGTACCACCGGTGCCGTCCTCCTGCGGGCACCTTCTTGGTTTTTGGTGGAGCTGCCCGTCTTCTTGCACTTGCGGTGGAGCTCGATGGTGCGTCCTCGGCGGTGGCGCACTCCGAAGAGTGCGCTTGCGGAGTGGGCATCGGGCTCTTGCGGACTTGGTCTTGCTTTCTTCTTCCCGGGAGCTTAGAAGTGACTTGCTATCTTCGGGCTGCCTCCGGTAAATCTTGTCGGCGCGAGATAAGAGCATCCTTCTTGTCGCCATGGACGAAATGACACTTATCGGGCTGGCATCTTGAGCAAGTTGTATGCATAATGAGGGCTGCCATGAACTTGGCGGTGCTGGCGGCCAGTATCCCATTGTAAGTAATGGAAAATGCAGCGTCGAGCGTGACCCTCTCGTCCTAAGTTCAGCTCGCTCCAAATGTCACGGCAGCGTGATCTTCCCTTGACTTTCTCCTTCTGGATTGATTCCTTGGAATGTGCGGTCTCTTGAGCTCTTGTCGGGGATTTGGAGTTTACGGGCACCGGAGGAGATCAGGTTCAAGCGGCCCGCCGTCAATTAGCATCTTAGTGACCTTGAGGTTGCGGATGTTGGTGAAACCAACCGGCAAGCACCCGACCGATGTTATGCGATCGGGTGATCCTCAATATCAAAGATGATAGGCGTCTGGACCATTTAGAGCTGCGTGACTCTCGGATGGTTACGCGCATTAACTTCCCCATTGCTTGGTTGGCGGTGGAATTCGGAAAACCCCCAC
>JAHIAM010012212.1:0-26777 GCA_021605205.1 Aegilops longissima
TCGCCCGCTGCGTGCGTGTACATCTACGTCGGCGCCTCTACTCGACGTGCGGCGCCTCTACATCTCGACCGTGTGCGCCTTCATCGACCGGTTATGCTTACGTTCGCGACCGAATGACAATGCTACGTGCGCTTCAACCAGGTGGGTCCGGTTGCGAGCACTTCCTTGCGTGTGAAGATGTAGCTGGTGGGTCCCGGTCGGCGAATCGTTTTTTGCGACGCACTTCCTTGCGTGCGAAGATGTAGGTGGGTTCCGGCGGTCGAAGCGAATCATTTTTTTGCGGGACGCACTTCCTTCGTGCGAAGATGTAGCTGGTGGGTCCGGCGTCGGAAGCGAATCGTTATTTTCGCGAAATCGGTGGCCCGTCCGGTGGGTCCCCTTGTTAGGTGGAGAATAATTATTTTGCGCAATAAGGAGGCACTTCCTTGCTGCGGCCGTGGACCGTATCGGCCTCTCCGTCGATCCATGTCCGATGGAAGCCATTCCTTGACCACCTTGACCACGCCGGCCGAAACCAGGCGGTGGGCGAAGAGGCTAGGAAGGCGGCGGAGGCAGGAAAAGCAGCGGTAGTGGATGCCCAGCGTAGAGGAGTATGAGGTTCACTCGTTACTTGCGGTGTGAGGCTGTCGTCGCGAGAATAACGGGGGTGTGGGTGAGTAGAGGATGGCCTGGCCAGCGGTGGGAGTAGTAGGGGTCGTGAGGCCTCCGCATCGCCCCGACCACGGGGAGCGGGGCGAGACGACGGCCGGGCCGTTTTGGCTGGAGAAAGACCGAGGTTGAAGAACACTCTGCCGTTGGATGGACATCGTCGTCCTTGGAGCTAGAATCATGCATATTGACTAAGTTAACAAAGCCCTCCGTCCCGTCAACTTAGTAGGCCCACAAGTCAGCCTGCCACTATCTGGGTCCCGCTAAGCGGAGTTTTCATTTTTGTCCGTAATAAGGAGGCACTTCCTTGCGTGCGAAGATATATGGTGGGTCCGGCTGTCGGTAGTGATAACGTTTTTCACAAATCTGAGGCCCTTTCGGTGGGTCCCGATGTTAGGTGGAGGAATCATTATTTTGCACATAATAAGGAGGCATTTCCTTGCGTGCGGCCGTGGACCTAGTTCCGGCCTCTCCGTCTGATCCGCCGGATGCATGTCGATTCGTTGACCACGTTGACCGAGCCCGAACACCAGGCGGTGGGCGATGGCGAGGCCTAGGAAGGAGCGACAGGAGGGAAGACTCGGCGATTGTTTCCCAGGGAGGAATCTGGTGAGCGAGGTTTCTTGGTTAGATCTCTTTGCGGAGAATAACAGGGTGTGGGTGAGTAGAGGATGGCTAAGCTAGCGATGGGAATGCGATGGTGCGGTGAGGCTGCTTGGCGGCCCGACCGCGGGAGGAGGGAGCGAGCAGTCCCTGGCGCTTGTTTGGCGGTTGGAGAAGGAAGGGAGATTGAAGAAGCCGGCGTTGAATGGCCATCCAACGATCCTTGCTTGTCGTCAACCTTTTTAGGAAAGCCTCAAATCTATGGAAAATAGCATACAGCCCATCGCCATTATTTCTAATAATTTACAGCCCATTTGCTAATTCTTAAGGTTTTTTGGAGCCCATATTCTTTTGTTAGCATTACATCCCATCTTGGCCACGGTTAAAAATTATCTGAAATTTTGCATATTTGGTGCGGTCCGAACTGTTTTAATCCTGAAATTTGACTCACATTCAAATTGATTTTAAAATAAATGTATATCAATATAAAATCAACAAATTCTCCATGCATAAAAATTAATGTAATTTAAAATCGAAATTAAAAATGATATTTGAAACTAATTGCGGTTTGATGTGTTTTAAAATGTACAACCCATTTCTCATTCTTGATGGGCCATTTTCTCGGCCCCGGGAAAACTTCCCTCCCTCTTGAAAGATTTGCGAAAGGCCCGGCACTTCATTGGCAAATAAAAAAAACGGGCGTGGCCATGGCCCGGATCGGCCTTCCCAGTCCGTACTCTTCCGGGTCATTTTGAAGTTGCCAGCGCGAGACCCGGTGGGCGGGCTAGGAAGGGGGGGAGGAAAAACGGGTGGGCGTTGGAAGGGAGCGGTGAAGGAAAGGCGGTGAGGCCTCCACACCTGCCGCCCGGGAGGCGGAGCATAGGCATACCGGGTTTTTTTTGGGCTAAAACCCAGGTTGGAAGCCTTTCCCTTGGATACATCCCATCCTTTGGGTAAATCGTTCATATTGCTAAGTTACAAATTCGCCCTCAATTATATAAAGTACCTACCAATTCCCAGCTAAAAATTATTTTTTCCGAATAAAGGACTTTGGGCCGGTTTGAGGGGTTTTTTAAAATGGTCCCCTTTCCCACTGAGGGCAATTTTTTCTCGGGGCCGCCGTGGGTCCCTTTTGTCTTGGAAAATTTTTTCGCAATAAGGAGGCACTTCTTGCCATCTGTGGACCCGTAGCTCTCCCGCGTTTCTTCCGATGGAAGTCTTCCTTGACCATTGACCCAACCCTTGGAGCACCCAGGGGTGGGCGCCCCCTGGACCCCACACGGTACTTTCGATGACCTCGGTTGGGAATGTTAAACCGTGGGCCCCGCGCGGCACCGGAGATGGGAAGGCGGCGGTGGAGTGAGAGAAAAGGGGAAACCTGGTTGGTTTGGACACGCCGTCCGGGAGGCAGGCAGCAAGGTTGAAAAGGGCCCCCGGGTTGGTTAACATCCAACGGTCCAGCTTAAAATTATTTGTTGTTAAGGACAAAGGTGGTCCGTTGAGGGCCCCTTAGCAAAACGGGGCCTCTGCGGATGAAAATTTTTTGCGGAGGCCTTCCTTCGTGGAATCTACGGTGGGCCCGCCGTGGAGAAACATTTTTCGTTTTAAGGAAACTTTCCTTGCTGCGCCATGGCCTGTGGGTCCCCCGTCGACTCTCCATCGTCCTCTTCGATGACTCGTTTTGACCCGGAACCCTGCGGTTTTGGGCGGGCCCGGGGGGAACGCTTCGGAGATGGAAGAGGGCCCGGTGGGTCCACAGTGAGAGGAGGGAAAGGGTTAAAACTGGTTACATTCGGCGTGGGGCTATATGGGAATAAGGAGGTGCGAGGGTGGAGGACCCTGGCCCGGTGGGGGTCGCCGGGATGGTTTTGCAAAAGAGCCTTCTTGGGGCGGACCACGGTCCCGCGGCGGGGAAAAATAGAATTGAAGGTCTGCGGCCTTGGATTTCGGATTGGTGACCTCTTTGTTGACCGTTGACAACGCCCGGAACCGCCAGGCCCACATGGGTTTGAAAAGTGGATAATTTAAAGAGAAGTAAAGGTCCATTTGCTGGGCTGGGTGAAAAAAATTTCGATAATCGGCCCTTTTATTTTCTAAGAAACCCTTTGCCCCGAAAACAAAGGTGGGCTGAAAAAATGAGTTGAAGGGCAATTAATATAAAAATTCAAGGAATTAAAATATTTTTAAATTAAAATTGTGATTATTGCCCAAATTAAAAGGCTGAAAAATTGGCCTTAAAATTTACCCAGTTTTTGAATTACCGGATTTTCCTTGCCTAGATCAAAACAACCAAATTTTCCGAAACATTTACTTTTAAATTAATAAAGTGGGTGTTTTTATAATGTATTAAAGCTTATAAAAATACAAAATATAATAATATAAATATATAAAATTGGTTAGAAGGAAAATAAATTGTAATTATTTTTAAAATCCACGTTTTTACCCAAACAGGATTCTTCCACAAAAACAACAAGGTAAACATTATTAAATATTCCGGGGAAGTTATTGGATTAAATTCTATAAATATTACCAATAAAAATTAATTTTAATTTTAGAGTTTGGCAATTTTAGTATTTTAGGACAATAACAATTCACACAATTCAACAAAGAAAAATTTATACAGCGGAAATTCATGAACTTGAAGAAAGTAAAGGGGGGTTTGGAATTCAAAAATTAACCTTTTTTTGGTTTGGGTTGCTATCGTACATCCACTTGAGGAGATTAACCCAGGGTGGCCCTGCAGTAGGAGGTCCACCCAAAGGGTCCCGAAGAAGCAACCTTGCCTATCCCACCATGGCCCCATGAAGGACTTGCCTCCTAGCGGTAGATCTTCACCAGTGGCGATCTCCTTGCCCTTACAAACTCTTGGTTCAACTCCACAATCTTGTGGGGCTCCCAAGTGACACCTAGCCAATCTAGGAGACACCACTCTCAAGAAAACAAATGGTGCATTGATGATGAACTCCTTGCTCTTGTGCTTCAAATGATAGTCTCCCCAACACTCAACTCTCTCTCATGATTTGGATCTGGTGGAAGGGGTTTGAGTGGAAGCAACAGGGAAGGCTAGAGATCAAGATTCATATGGTAGGAATGGAATATCTTGGCCTCAACACATGAGTAGGTGGTTCTCTCTCGAAATGGTAAGTTGGAAGTGTAGGTTCGTTTGATGTCTCTCCCACGAATGAAGGGAGGTGGAGGGGTATATAACCTCCACAAAATCTAACCGTTACACACAAACCAAACTCGGTGGGACGAATCGTTAAAATCGTCGGACCAATTTAGAAACCTAGTGACCGTTAGTGATTTTGGTGGGGTGACATGCATCTCGGTGAGGCCGATTCGGTTAGGGTTAGGGCATAACGTAATCTCGGTGAGACCAATTACACAAACTCGGTGAGACCGATTTGGTAATAAGCTTTCGAGAGGGTTGGTGGAGTAAACTCGGTGGGACCGATTTTCTCTATTGGTGAGACGAAATGTTACAAAAAACGAGGTTTACATTGCAATCTCGGTGGGACCGATCGCTCACGGTTAGGAAGCGTTCGAAGGGAAGCGAATTACAACCCCATCTCGGTGAGACCGAGATCCCTATCGAAAGACCGATTTGCTTAGGGTTTGTGGGGTGGCTATGACTTTTGGAATCGGTGGCGCGGATAGAAAGAATCGGTGTGACCGATTTTGGCTTTAAGTTTAGGTCATTTGTGGATGTGGGAAAGTAGTTGAGGTTTTGGAGCATATCACTAAGCACATGAAGCAAGAGGCTCATTAAGCAACACCTCATCCCTTCTTGATAGTATTGGCTTTTCCTATAGACTCAATGTGATCTTGGATCACTAAAATGTAAAATGAAGAGTCTTGAATTTTTGAGCTTGAGCCAATCCTTTTCCTTAGTATTTTGAGGATCCACTTTCATCATCCATGCCATGCCATTCATTGAGCTTTCCAAAAATAGTCTTGGAATAGCATTAGCTCAATGAGCTATATGTTGTTATGAATTACCAAAACCACCTAGGGATAGTTGCACTTTCAATCTCCCCTTTTGGTAATTGATGACAACATATAGATCCGACAAATGATAATAAAATTTAAATAACATAAATAAGCTTTGAGAAGTATGTGATAAGCAAGAGCTCCCCTAAATTTGTGCATAGTTTTAGATTTTCTTTGGACTGCAAATGCACAATGAATTAGGCTCATGGGTTACTCTTCCATGTCACATACATCTTGGTGGAGGAAAATAATAAACAATGAATACATGCACTCATCACCAAGCATAGTGGTGATCACATAAGATAGATAGGATAATATCAAGCATGCATAAGTGTAGCTTTGATCAAACACATGATCATCAATGTCTCACAAGCATAGTATCTCAACCAAAAGCAAACAAAGATTGAAAAACCACCAAATAAAGCAAGAGAAACAAAGCAACAATCTCTCTCCAAGCCTATGATCTATACATTTTCTCCCCTTTGGCAACAAGTTACCAAAAGTTCATAGAAAATGCATAGTGCTAGATCGACTCTCGGGCTTGATCTTGGTGGTGGTGTAGAGATGGCTCCTTGGATGAAGGCTTGATTGAAGTGGATGGGTGGAGGTTGGTCTGGAGCTGGTTGCACTAGGCGTAGGGGCGTGGTGGTCAAGTTGTTGCTCTAGTGTCATCCGGCCTGGCGACCTCTGGGCTCTGGGCACTCGGCAAACACATTGGTGGTAGTCTTGCCCTTCCTCTCCCATGTCATCCTGCCCTCCCGCTAAACCTGTTACCTTGACATCTAGATCATAGAATTTTTGTTCCATGATTCTTTCCAGCTCTCCTGGTTTTGAGTTAGGGTGGCCAACCCCTTCTCAATCCTCGGAGATGATGCTATCAAGTAAAAGCTGCTCTGTTTGGTTTTCAAAAATATTGATGCCTCCTCTTGAGTTGGCATCTTGGCCCTCTCCTCTTTGCCTTCCCTTCTTCTGAGCTTGAACTGATTGTGGATCATCTTCATTCATGACAACCTCATTGTCCTCAAATGGATAAAGTGGAAAGTGTTCCTTATCCAACTGATATTTTCATGCCCATTTTGAGTTTATCAATTCTTGAATCGGGTGCATATCCATAGCTCCTCTTGATTCCTGCAGTCCTCTTCATTGTTTCAATGAATTCATGACTTTGAACCGGGCACATCAAACACATGCAACATGTTGATGGCATCCCTCGATCATTTATGGTCACGGACTTGGGCAACAAAGTGTGCCTCGAATCCAATTTATGGTTGGCAACCGCGGAAATGGTGATCCAAACTTGTGAGTCTCTAATGCCTTTCGGAATTTCCTTGTACATGTGAGCCATTGAATTGTGACAACTTCTTCTTTGCATAAATGTCTAGGTCATCCTCATTCTCCTTGGGGCATTGATCATACTTGCCCATTCTTCAATAGTGGTGGTACCTTGTACCTTGGACATCAAACTATTCTTCCATCTGGGTAAAGTGTCTGTGGAGTAAACCATGATAAGCTCATCATTCGTTGGTGAACCTTCCAACAAAATCTGCAACTCCACAGCAACAAAGTTGTCTTGCACTCGGGATAGTCTTTCATTTTCCTTGATGAATTTCGTCAACCCACCTCATGTCACAGACTATGGGCTTCTTTCCAATACAATTGTTTCATAGAAGTCATGTTTTCCTTTGTGGAACACAGTCAACAACAGTTCTTCTTTTGAAGCATATGGATCTTCCATTCTCCACAGTCCACCCTGAATCCTTCGATTCTCATTCCTCACCACAGGATGGGCATCATTGTGTCAGTATCTTGGCTTGAGCTTTCTTAGAACTGTCCTTCTTCTTCGAATCTTGACAACATTGGGCCTTTGGGGCCTTGTTCTTCTCGGTGGAATACTCTATTTCCTCTTTGGACTTACGGCCTTGGGGCAGCTTTGGGTGTTTCCTTGGGCGGATGTTACCCCGATCTGATTGCATCTCCCATAAGCTTAGCTGCCTTTGGGCTGGTGAAATCTTCCTCTTCCATCATGGAAGGTTGACCAACTTTTATGGTCTTCTTGACCCTTTCCTTCCTCTTCTTTCCTTGATGGCTCTTTGGGATCAGGCCTTTTGGCAATTGAGTTGATGCTCGGCCTTGGACATTGGTTGTCTTCCGGGCCTTTTGGTCTTCATGTAGGCTTTTATTCTTTTTGAGCCATATTCCTTCTTGAGCACCTCTTTTTGGAAGTAGCCTCATCTTCCTCCTTTTATCTTCATCCTTGATAAGTTCTTTTCCTCCTTTGCCTAGTTGCAACATTAAAATTGCTAGGAATTCTGCTCCCTCTGAAGTTGAGGGACTAGTGCCCTCACTCAAGTCCATCTGCTCTTGACCTGGACTCACTTTGATGGACATCTTAAAAATATTCGACCACTGAAGAGTTATAGATGAGATAGAAAAGATGAGCATCACAAAATAGAGGTTTTGCAAAGAATGACTCAAAAGTTCAGTCTTAGTTTTCCATAAAGCATTTGGATCCACCAATTTTCAAACTCGGTGATCGAACAGTTTTGGAACCTAAGCGATGATCTCGGTTGGACGAGTTTGATTGATGTCAAGACTGCTGGGTTTCAAATCCTCAAATCGGTTGCACCGATTAGTAATTTCTCGGTCGGAAGAGTCACTAGTGCTATGGCATGAAATCGGTGAGACCGGTTTTCAACTCGGTGGGTCAGATGGTTTGGGAAACCTAACCTAAAAATTTGAATCCATCTAATCTATGAACTACTTTGGTTGGATAGAAAGTTTCAATCGTGGCAGAATCAATATGAAAACAATGTGCGGTCGGGCGTGGATAGCACAAAGATTAAGTCCATACCCTAACTTGGCGGTGGACTTCTGGGGCTTGGCGGGGGCGAAATCCGTTGGGGGGAGACCAGCGGAGGCTCTTGGCGGCGAAGGCGATCCGGAGACCACGATGGCGGAAGCGAGCTATTCTGCGGCGAAGGGTTTGGAGAAATTTCAAAAATTTCCGGGTTATAATATCGACCCTGTGAAGTGGAACAACTCGGTGGCCGAGATGCAAACTATGTTGATTCCCGGTGAGACCGAAAAGTTCAAATGGTTGCAAAGTTAAAACGAAACTTGATGATCTCGGTAGGACCGAAATGGAAGGATCGGTCGGACCAAGAATCACTAAGAGGTTTTGGAAGTTTAAGTCTATGGAATCGGGGACTCAGTGCTCCTCACCGAGTGGTTCTCGACAATCAAATTTTGTGATGTAGCATGAATAGAGTTTGAGACAAGAAAAGCATAGATAGCTAAAGAAGGTTCTTAGGCATTCTTGTCCATCCACTTGCACAAAGAAAAATCCAAACAAACAAAACAACAAGTGGATGTCCTTGAATGAGTAAAATATCCAACATGCTCACACAATAAGATGGCAATTGAAATATGTAAAGCATGCACAACCAATTTAGCATCTATCAAGCAATTGGCGATGACTAGGTCATCTATATAGTATATTGACTTAGGAGTCAAATGAGAACATTTATCATAGGTCATACTCATCGTTTAAGCTCAATGGGGTTACCACTTTTACATAATGCATTAATGTGTTCACACCATTAGAGTTTTTGACTCAATTCTTAGAGTTAAGCTCCCCTAGATGTGAGATCCCCCTTAGAGGGATGAACTAACCTTGGTTTTTCGATGATGACTTCATGTAGGTGTTGAAGATGTAGATGCTCAATGTTGATGTAGATCATTTGGAGCAATCCTTTGGAGTGAGTTGCACTTTCAACTTGCCTACATGGGTTAGCCCACAAGGAACAAACAAGAATATCCATATATGATGCACACACAAGATGATGTCCATGAAAACATTAGGTTACCTTGTCCCTTGCCTTACCAACATGAGGGTTTGTGACTCCAACTAGTGCAAGATTGAAAGTTGATTGCACTTGTTCTTGCCAAAATGATATGAGTGAAGAATGTTGGGAGTCACCCTCAAGAACTCTCTAGTTCTTTTCTTGGGATCCACATCATCTTGATGGAATCCTTGGGTTGTAGTTGTACTTGATGAAGTAGAACTTGCGTAGTCTTGGGACCCACTTGAGCGAGGCTTTGGTGCTTCTTCAAATGCATCAATCTCTTCTTGAAGCTTGTCCTTGCCTTTGTTCTTGTGGTCTTGTGGTGGAAGATCATCTTGAGCTTGTGTCCCTTGAAGGGTAGGATCATACTTCTCTTGTTGAGGAACAAACTTTGTCTTGGGGTATTGATCTTCTTCCCCTCAACTCCATTGGCGTTGAACTTTCGTTCAAATCCAACACCTTGATTCTTCGGTGCCTTCCTTGCTTTTAAAATTTCCTCGAATTGCTTCCCGCAAGGCTCTTGTAAACACCTTTCTCTATAATTCCCTTCAATAAACTATTTTCTTGCTCAAGTGTAACAGCTAAGAGAATCATTAGTGGAATCAAGAGAACTACTAGAAGCAACAACATTGGATTTGACATTATTATTGTTACTACTAGAGTATCTTTCTTGTACTTGCTACTAGACTTGACTTGAGGCATGTAAGTAGATAAAGAAAACCTTGGCAATGTAAGAAGAACTTTTCTTGCGGAGATCATCATTGATTGCCTTTAAGAACTCATGCTCTTGCTCAAGATTGAGCTTTTCAAGCGTAACTTCTCATGAGCCCTTAAAAGTTCTCGATGATCTTGAAGATAGTTTCATGAGCCAACAAAGTGTTTAGTTCTTTAGTTAAAGCTCAATTTTCTCCTTATCATTGTCATTTTTTTGATTTAATTGCGTTTCATCATAGTATTCATCACTAGAGTTGTCAACAAGTAAATCATCATCCACAAGCAAGTCATTTCTCACTATTAAAATCAACATACTCGGGATGTGTTACCTTTGGACCTTTGGCCATGAAGCATCTTCCAACACCTTCATTTGGTGAGTTAAATATTGAGGTTGGTTGACACAAGTGCTAACGGAACACCTTCATCTTGAGTATATTGAATCGGGTGATAGCTTCTCTCGGAGTGATTGTGGAGTGGGCGGAAACCCATTCACCAACATGGCTTGATGTCTTCGTTTTGTGTAGCTCCTTGATGACTTGTCCTTTCTTTGAATCCTTACTTCTCCGTGAGGTCTTGTTATAACGATCATCTCTCTCCTCCCTCTCTTGGTGGTGATTCTTCTCTTTGCTCCTTCTTCTTGGAGAATCTTCTCTTCTTTTTAGGGTTCCGTACACTCATTGGAGTAGTGTCGGGTCTCCCACAATTAACAATTCGCTCTCGACTAGAAGATCTCTTGTCATTGTAAGACCTTGACTTGGAGCTTCTTTCTTTGCTTCTACTTTTGTAGAATTTGTTGAATTCTTCACCATTAAGCTCAATTCTTCATTGAAGGTTGGTTTCTCACTTGATGATGTGGGGCTTCACTTGAGGCTTTTAAGCACCACTTGACTTGTTGTGAAGTTCCTCCTTATCCTTGGTGACATCTCATGAGCAACAATCCTTCCAATGACTTCCGTTGGCTTGAGATCTTTGTAGTTTGGCATCATTTGGATCAATTGTGCGGTATCATACTTTCCATCCAATCTCTTAGGATTTTCTTGATGATGAATTTATCGGTCATCTCTTCACTCCCTAAGCGGCAATCTCATTTGTGATAAACAAGCCTAGAGTACATTTCAGGACACCTTCACCATCCTTCATTTTGAACTTGTCAAGCTGACTTTGGAGCACATCAACTTGGATTCCTTGATGGATTCGTACCTTCATGCATATCAATCAAAGTATCCCAAATTTCCTTTGCATTCTCAAGATGGGTGATTTTGTTGAATTCTTGGGCACAATCCGTTGAAGATGATGTCACATGCTTGGCGTTTAAAATTTTACTTCCGGTTGGTTCTCTCCCGAAAATTCACCTTGCAAGCCAATACAAATAATTGCCCAAGCGGTGGGGTTATGTAAGAATATGCATTTTCATCTTATGCTTCAACTAGCAAAATTAGTACCATCAAAGTAAGGACCTCTCGGTGATAATTTCCTCGCTGGCATACTCTCCTAGGTTGTGAAACCAAGGCTATGACCACCAAAAGCTATGGAAATCAAAGCAAATGGAACCAGGCTCATAACTTGTAGGACCTTGAAGTATGTCTGGGGGGTGATTAGACTACTTGACCAATAAAAACTTAACCTTTTCCCAATTTTAGAGTTTGGCAGATTTTAGCTATTTTAGGACAAGTCAAGCAATCATCACACAATTCAAGCAAGCATGCAAAGATGTTAAGCGAAATTAAAGCATGCAACTTGAAAAATTAAAGGGAAGGGTTTGGAGGATTCCAAATTGGAACCGGATGTTTTGGCATGGTTCCGATGGTGGTGCTATCGTACATCCGTTGATGGAACTTCAACCACGAAGGAATTGCTCGAGTCCGGAGGCTCCACCCGAAGGGTCCAAGAAGCAACCTTGCCTATCCCCCTGGCCCAAGCCCGAAGGCTTGCCTCACTGCGGTGATCTTCCAAGAAGGGCGATCTCCTTGCCCTTAAAACTCCTTGGTTCAACTCCACAATCTTGTTGGGCTCCCAAGTGACACCTAGCCAATCTAGGAGACACCACTCTCCAAAAGTAACAAATGGTGCGTTGATGATGAACTCCTTGCTCTTGTGCTTCAAATGATAGTCTAACACTCAACCTCTCTCATAGGATTTTGATCGGTGGAAAGGGGTTTGAGTGGAAAGCAACAGGGAAGGCTAGAGATCAAGATTCATATGGTAGGAATGGAATATCTTGGCCTCAACACATGGGGTGGTTCTCTCTCGAAATGGTAAGTTGGAAGTGTAGGTTTGTTGATGGCTCTCTCCACGAATGAAGAGGTGGAGGGTATATATCCACAAAATCTAACCTTACATACAATTTACCAAACTCGGTGGGACGAATCGTTAAACTCGGTCGGACCGATTTAGTAAACCTAGTGACCGTTAGTGATTTTGTTGGGTGACATGCATCTCGGTGAGGCTGATTCGGTTAGGGTTAGGGCATAATAATCTCGGTGAGACCGATTACACAAACTTCGGTGAGACCGATTTGGTAATAAGCTTTCGGGAGTTGGTCGAATCTTCGGTGGGACCGATTTGCTCTTTTCGGTGAGACGAAATGTTAAAAAAAAAGAGTTTACATTGCAATCTCGGTGGGACCGATCCTCACCGGTTAGACCGAAAGCGTCCCGAAGAAGCGATTACAACCCCATCTCGGTGAGCCGAGATCCCTAATAAACCGATTTGCTTAGGGTTTGTGGCGTGGCTATGACTTTTGGAATCGGTGGGCGGATAGAAAGAATTGTGACCGATTTTGGCTTTAGGTTTAGGTCATTTGTGGATGTGGGAAAGTAGTTGAGGTTTTGGAGCATATCACTAAGCACATGAAGCAAGAGGCTCATTAAGCAACACCATCCCTTCTTGATAGTATTGGCTTTTCCTATAGACTCAATGTGATCTTGGATCACTAAAATGTAAAATGAAGAGTCTTGAGCTTTTGAGCTTGGCCAATCCTTTGTCCTTAGTATTTTGAGGATCCACTTTCATCATCCATGCCATGCCATTCATTGAGCTTTCTGAAACAATAGTCTTGGAATAGCATTAGCTCAATGAGCTATATGTTGTTATGAATTAAAACCACCTAGGGATAGTTGCACTTTTTCATATTCATGCCAACATTCCTATCCAACTCAAAAGATTCATATATACACAAGCTCCTTCTATATCCAAATGATTGATGATCACCCGACAATATTTCATAATTCACAAAAGATTAGATATACACATTTGGTATGTTTATGCATCCAAATGATTGAGATCACAGCCAAATCCTGGGGAACTTTAATTACCTAGGGGTTGGTAAATGGTGTTCAATGGAGGTACTTCTTTAAAATTATTCTTGCTGAGTAAACTTTTGAGTACATAAGGGCCCAACAATCGAACTTTGCTTGTAGGTTTATCCTCAAATGGTGGCCTCGTCAGGGAGGTTTGAGCAACTTGGCCCTACTTTCATCCAACTAGTTCTTGGCTCATCTTGGTCCTATCTGCCAAAATTCTACATTGCAGGAGAAAGGGGCGGTTGAGAAAATGAACCACCCAAATTTTTGTGCAGTTCAACTAAAATGGAGCATCCTTGGCGTGGAACTAATTAAGTGCCGGATGAATATGTCGTCAACCAACATGCGGAATCTTTAGACTCCATGCCATATAGTTCGCTACCATATGTCTTTGATAACAAAAAAGGCACAAGTTGGGACCAAAAGGACTACATTTTTGGGCTTACCAAGCAATATTTTGGCATTCACCTCCTAATACTTGGGTTTGACAATTGGTTGACACGGTTTATACTCGAATGAATATAGGCACTTCTTGTAAACATTCCGTGATAGCCCTTTTAAAGATGCGGATTCTTAAGGGATATAATCCACTATTGTGGCCCGATTCAATCGTACACTAATCATGCCGCAAATGTATCGATCGGGATCGAGACTCACGGGAAGATATCACAACACAACTCTACAAATAAAATAAGTCATACAAGCATCATAATACAACCGGGGCCTCGAGGGCTCGAATACAAGTGCTCGATCATAGGCAAGTCGTGGAAGCAACAATATCGATCAGACATAAGTTAAACAAGGTGCCATAAGATGGCTAGCACAAAGCGGGATCGGATCGAAGAGGGCAGGCCTCCAGGATCCTCCTAGGTCCTCGGTCGTCGGTGAGCTGCAGTATAGGCACCTCAGTAGTAGTGTCATGGCGGTGGCGTGCTCCTGGGCTCCATCGTGCGGTTCAGCAATCAGTAAGTAGGGAAAAGGGAACAAGGCAACGTGAGTACTCATCAAAGTACTTGGAAGAACTACACTACATATGCATGGATATATGTGTAAAGGCCATATCGTGGTGGTGAAATCGAGAATAAGAGGGGATAGCTAGTCTTAAAGACTAAACGGTCCCTTCTTGCGGTGGGAGGGGCAATCGAAGTCCTCCAAGTAACATCATATAGCAATAATCCTACCCGATCCCTGCTCATATCCCCGAGGCGACCACGGTTATTCGGCACTTGGAAGGTGTGTTTTATCAAGTATCCGGTTCTAGTTGTCATAAGCTCAAGGTACAACTCCAAGTCGTCCTTTAGAAGATCCGGCTATCGAATAGATTAACTTCCGGGGTGCACCATCTCCCCGCCGCGTCCCATTTGGCGGGAACACTTTCCGGTCATGGCCGGAAAGTCAAACGTGCAGCCCACCTAAACTGGAGAGGCCAACCGCGGTCTAAACCTAAGGGGGTGCAGGCCCATCCGAAACACACACTGCGTTGCGGGGGGGCGACCTAGGGCGGCGTTCGGTCCAATCCAGGCCCGCCGTCGGGGCGTCGAAGTGCCGGTGATACCGGCGGGATACCCATAACTACTCCCGCGTAGATGGTTAGTGCGTATAACTTCCAACTCAGATCAAATACCAAGACCTCGTTAAGCGTGTTAAGTAACGACGCAGGGCCCTTAAAAGTTCTCGATGATCTTGAAGATAGTTTCATGAGCCAACAAGAGTGTTTAGTTCTTTAGTTAAAGCTCAATTTTCTCCTTATCATTGTCATTCGTTTGATTAGCATGATTAATTGCGTTTCATCATAGTATTCATCACTAGAGTTGTCAACAAGTAAATCATCATCCACAAGCAAGTCATCTTCATCACTATTAAAATCAACATACTGGATGTGTTACCTTTGGACCTTTGGCCATAAATCTTAAATTAGGGGTTAAAAGGTGGGTTGGGCAAAGGCAACACCCTTCATCTTGAGTATATTGAATCGGGTGATAGCTTCTCTCGGAGTGATTGTGGTCGGGCGGAAACCCATTCACCAACATGAGCTTGATGTCTTCGTTTTGTGTAGCTCCTTGATGACTTGTCCTTTCTTTGAATCCTTACTTCTCCGTGAGGTCTTCGTTCATAACGATCATCTCTCTCCTCCTCTCTTGGTGGTGATTCTTCTCTTTGCTCCTTCTTCTTGGAGAATCTTCTCTTCTTTTGTAGGGTTCCGTACACTCATTGGAGTAGTGTCGGGTCTCCCACAATTGTAACAATTCGCTCTCGACTAGAAGATCTCTTGTCATTGTAAGACCTTGACTTGGAGCTTCTTTCTTTGCTTCTACTTTTGTAGAATTTGTTGAAGTTCTTCACCATTAAGCTCAATTCTTCATTGAAGGTTGGTTTCTCACTTGATGATGTGGGGCTTCACTTGAGGCTTTTAGCACCACTTGACTTGTTGTGAAGTTCCTCCTTATCCTTGGTGACATCTCATGAGCAACAATCCTTCCAATGACTTCCGTTGGCTTGAGATCTTTGTAGTTTGGCATCATTTGGATCAATGTGCTGCGGTATCATACTTTCCATCCAATGCTCTTAGGATTTTCTTGATGATGAATTTATCGGTCATCTCTTCACTCCCTAAGCGGCAATCTCATTTGTGATAAGACAAGCCTAGAGTACATTTCAGCGACACCTTCACCATCCTTCATTTTGAACTTGTCAAGCTGACTTTGGAGCACATCAACTTGGATTCCTTGATGGATTCGGTACCTTCATGCATATCAATCAAAGTATCCCAAATTTCCTTTGCATTCTCAAGATGGGTGATTTTGTTGAATTCTTGGGCACAATCCGTTGAAGATGATGTCACATGCTTGGCGTTGTATTGCATCTTCAATTCTTCGCATTCTTCACGGTTGGTTCTCTCCCATGAAGAATTCACCTTGCAAGCCAATACAAATAATTGCCCAAGCGGTGGGGTTATGTCCAAGAATATGCATTTTCATCTTATGCTTCCAACTAGCAAAATTAGTACCATCAAAGTAAGGACCTCTCGGTGATAATTTCCCTCGCTGGCATACTCTCCTAGGTTGTGAAACCAAGGCTATGACCACCAAAAGCTATGGAAATCAAAGCAAATGGAGACCAGGCTCAGATACCACTTGTAGGACCTTGAAGTATGTCTAGGGGGTGATTAGACTACTTGACCAATAAAAACTTAACCTTTTCCCAATTTTAGAGTTTGGCAGATTTTAGCTATTTTAGGACAAGTCAAGCAATCATCACACAATTCAAGCAAGCATGCAAAGAGTGTATAGCAGGAAATTAAAGCATGCAACTTGCAAGAATTAAAGGGAAGGGTTTGGAGGATTCAAACCAATTGGAACACGGATGTTTTGGCATGGTTCCGATAGGTGGTGCTATCGTACATCCACGTTGATGGAGACTTCAACCACGAAGGATTAGCAGTTGCGAGTCACGGAGGCTCCACCCGAAGGGTCCAAGAAGCAACCTTGCTATCCCACCATGGCCGTAGCCCGAAGGCTTGCCTCACTAGCGGTGATCTTCAAAGTGGCGATCTCCTTGCCCTTACAAACTCCTTGGTTCAACTCCACAATCTTGTTGGGCTCCCAAGTGACACCTAGCCAATCTAGGAGACACCACTCTCCAAGAAGTAACAAATGGTGCGTTGATGATGAACTCCTTGCTCTTGTGCTTCAAATGATAGTCTCCCAACACTCAACTCTCTCTCATAGGATTTTGGATCGGTGGAAAGGGGTTTGAGTGGAAAGCAACAGGAAGGCTAGAGATCAAGATTCATATGGTAGGAATGGAATATCTTGGCCTCAACACATGAGTAGGTGGTTCTCTCTCGAAATGGTAAGTTGGAAGTGTAGGTTTGTTCGATGGCTCTCTCCACGAATGAAGAGGTGGAGGGTTATATAGCTCCACAAAATCTAACCTTACATACAATTTACCAAACTCGGTGGGACGAATCGTTAAACTCGGTCGGACCGATTTAGTAAACCTAGTGACCGTTAGTGATTTTGGTTGGGATGACATGCATCTCGGTGAGGCTGATTCGGTTAGGGTTAGGGCATAACGTAATCTCGGTGAGACCGATTACACAAACTTCGGTGAGACCGATTTGGTAATAAGCTTTCGAGAGTTGGTCAGAATCTTCGGTGGGACCGATTTGCTCTTTTCGGTGAGACGAAATGTTAAAAAAAGAGAGTTTACATTGCAATCTCGGTGGGACCGATCGCTCACCGGTTAGACCGAAAGCGTTCGAAGAAGCAGATTACAACCCCATCTCGGTGAGACCGAGATCCCTATCGATGAAACCGATTTGCTTAGGTTTGTGGCGTGGCTATGACTTTTGGAATCGGTGGCGCGGATAGAAAGAATCGGTGTGACCGATTTTGGCTTTAGGTTTAGGTCATTTGTGGATGTGGGAAAGTAGTTGAGGTTTTGGAGCATATCACTAAGCACATGAAGCAAGAGGCTCATTAAGCAACACCCATCCCTTCTTGATAGTATTGGCTTTTCCTATAGACTCAATGTGATCTTGGATCACTAAAATGTAAAATGAAGAGTCTTGAGCTTTTGAGCTTGAGCCAATCCTTTGTCCTTAGTATTTTGAGGATCCACTTTCATCATCCATGCCATGCCATTCATTGAGCTTTCCTGAAACAATAGTCTTGGAATAGCATTAGCTCAATGAGCTATATGTTGTTATGAATTACAAAACCACCTAGGGATAGTTGCACTTTCAGTTCATATTCATAGCCAACATTCACTATCAACAACTCAAAAGATTCATATATACACAAGCTCAGCATATCTATGCATCCAAATGATTGATAGATCACGACAATATTCATACATAATTCACAAAAAGATTAGATATACACATGTTGATATGTTTATGCATCCAAATGATTGAGATCACAGCCAAGATCCATGGCGAACTTTAATTACCTAAGTGATGGTAAATGGTGTTCAATGGAGGTACTTCTTGCTAAAATTAGTTCTTGTCTGAGTAAACTTTTGAGTACATAAGAGGCCTAGACAATCTGAACTTTGCTTGTAGGTTTATCCTCAAATGGTGGCCTCGTCTGAGGGAGGTTTGAGCAACTTGGCCCTACTTTCATCCAACTAGTTCTTGGCTCATCTTGGTCACAGTATCTGCAAAATTCTACATTGCAGAGAGCGAGAAAGGAGCGGTTGAGAAAATGAACCACCCAAATTTTTGTGCAGTTCAACTAAAATGGAGCATCCTTGGCGTGCGAGACTAATTAAGTGCCGAGATGAATATGTCGTCAACCAACATGCGGAATCTTTAGACTCCATGCCATATAGTTCGCTACCATATGTCTTTGATAACAAGAAAAGGCACAAGTTGGGACCAAAATGGACTACATTTTTACGGGCTATACCAAGCAATATTTTGGCATTCACTCTCCTAATACTTGGAGTTTGACAATTGGTTGACACGGTTTATACTCGAATGAATATAGGCACTTCTTGTAAACATAAATCACGTGATAGCCCTTTCGAATAAAAGATGCGCGATTCTTAGCAGCTGGATATAATCCAACGCTATTGTAGCGCCCGATTCAATCGTACACTAATCATGCAGCATAAATGTATGCGATCAGGATCGAGACTCACGGAAGATATCACAACACAACTCTACAAATAAAATAAGTCATACAAGCATCATAATACAAGCCGGGGGCCTCGAGGGCTCGAATACAAGTGCTCGATCATAGGCAGTCAGTGGAAGCAACAATATCTGATAGCAGACATAAGTTAAACAAGGTGCCATAAGATGGCTAGCACAAAGCGGGATACGGATCGAAGAGGAGCAGGCCTCTGCACAGGATCCTCCTAGGTCACTCTCGTGTCGTCGTCGGTGAGGCTGCGTAGTAAGTAGGCACCTCGAGTAGTAGTCGTCATAGGCGGTGGCGTGCTCTCTGGGCTCCATCGTGCAGTTGCAGCAATCGAGTGAAGTAGGGAAAAGGGGAACAAGGCAACAGTGAGTACTCATCAAAGTACTATAAGCAAGAACTACACTACATATGCATGGATATATGTGTAAAGGCCATATCGATGGCTGGCTGAAATGCTGAGAATAAGAGGGATAGCTAGTCTTACGAAGACTACAGCCACGGTCACTGTCTTGCATTGGTGGAGAGGAGCAATCTGAAGTCCTCCAAGTAACATCATATAGCAATAATCCTACCGGATCCCTGCTCATATCCACGCGAGGCGACCACGGTTATATCGGCACTTGGAAGGTGTGTTTTATCAAGTATCCGGTTCTAGTTGTCATAAGCTCAAGGTACAACTCCAAGTCGTCCTGTACGAAGATCACGGCTATCGAATAGATTAACTTCCCTGGGGTGCACCATCTCACCCGCACGCAGTCCCATTTGGCGGGACACACTTTCATGGGTCATGCCGCGCATGGAAGATCAACACGTCGCAGCCCACCTAGGACTGTGAGAGGCCAACACGCGGTCTAAACCTAAGCCTTGCAGAGTGCAGGCCCCATACCTGAGCACACACTGCGTTGCAAGCGGCGAGCAGACCTAGCCTGCGGCGTTCGGTCCAATCCAGGCGCCGCCGCTCCGTCGGACGTCTCGAAGTGCTTGGTGATACCACGGCCGGGATACCCATAACTACTCCCGTAGATGGTTAGTGCGTATAAGCTTAGCCAACTCAGATCAAATACCAAGACCTCGTTAAGCGTGTTAAGTAACATGAGCCGAAACGAGGCAGGCCCACCTCTCTCTAAGCGGTCTCAACCTGCCTGCGCTCCATACAAAGATCCACTCATGGTGCTCCATCGGACCGACCGACTTTAGTCTCACATGTATCATGTATAAATATATAGTATACCGTGATCAACTCCAGTGATCACGGCCCGATCAATATATACGCAATGACGGACAAGAAAGTAGGGCCACAGGATGAAAGTACTAGCATCCTATACTAAGCATATAGGATTGCGGGTAAAGTAACACTGAAGATACAAGGAGGCTATGCAGCGGATATAGGAGTATCAAAGCAGTAACATGCTATACTACTCTAATGCAAGCGGTGTAGATAAGAGTAAGCGATATCTGGTGATCAAGGGGGCTTGCTGGTTGCTCTGGCAAGGAGAGAATTATCAACACCGTGGTCGAAGGCCGGCAGCAGCGTCGGTCTAACGTAGTCTACTAGGAGAGAAGAGGGACGAAACAATGAATACAAAGTAGCAGATGCATATCGATGCATGACATGCCAAGAAGCGATGCTAGGCGTGCCCTAACGTGGTATGAAGTCTTGGTTAAGAAACATCAGGGAAGTTTTCCGGTTCGAACGTCTGTCAGACGAGATGAACGGAGAGGAAAGTTTGCAGGTTCGATAGGTTAGGCGTGTGGTGGACGAGCGGATGCGTATCCGGATTACGTCTCGTCGTTACGAGTAACTTTCATGTTAAAAATATTTTAATCCAGGATTCTGGTTAAAAGATATGATTTTAAAAGATTTTATTAATTTACGGAATTTAATTAATTACTTAATTAATTAGTAAATGTATTTATAGCGTCGGCATGATGTCATCTTGGCGTCGGCAGATCAACGAGGGTTGGTGAGTCAACCTGACAGTGGGTCCGCATGTCATTCTCGCTATCTAATTAACCTAATCAATTTTAATTAACATTAGTTAATTAGGTTAAGTAGTGATTAGGTTAATTAATTACTTAATTAATTAATTAGTTAATTAATTAATTTTATTATTCATTTTATTTTTTATTTTTATTATTATTTTTTAAAAAAAATGTTACGTGGGGGCCTTTGTCATAGGCCCACAGGGCCTAGCGGTGGGCATGGGCAATCTTGTGACCAAGATAGGCGCCGCCAGTCTTGACGGACGGGAGGAGCCGGGCAGCGAGGTCAGTGCCAGCATAGCCATGGCCGAGGCGGCGAGCAGCAGTGGTCTTGGCGCGCCGAGACCGTCTGAGTTAGGCCGGGCCGAGTGCTCAGCTGCATGCAGCGCAGGCGATGGCTGAGAACTCGGCGAGGCGTAGGGGAAGCGGGTGGTGGCCGGAGGCGCCTGAGCGAACCACCGTGGCGGCAGCTAGCAGCCAGCCCAGCGCCGGCTGAAGCGAAGGCGTCGGCAGGCGGAGGATGGCGAGTGCGGACTGGAGCATAAGCTCACGGAGCACCGTAGAGAGGAGGGCGAGGGGACGGCGGCGCAGCTCGGCGAGCAGCGTCGTTCGGGAGGAGAGAGCAGCAGGGGAGGCGCAGCTCGAAGCGTCGTGGGGTCTAAGCGGCGAGCGGTGAAGCGTGATGGCGTCCGGCGAGAGGGCCGAAGCGGTCGCGGCGTCGGGAGGCGTCCGGTGAGCGGGAGGCAGAGTTGACCCAGGTGGCAGTGCCCAGCGTGAAGCGACGGATGGAGGTCGGACGGCGTAGGGAGGAGGCGCCTTGGTTGGAGGCGGAGGCGCAGCGATGAGAAGTGACAGAGTCTCGCCCGATCTGGATCGAGGCGGGGAAGGGGATCGGGGAGGCGAGTGGCGGCTAGGGTTTCTAGTGGGAGAAGAGGTTAAGTGGGGCCGGTCGGTGGGCGGGCCGGGAGGGGCAGGTGGGAGGCTGGCCCAATTGGGCGATGGGGTTCCTTCCCCCATCTCTTTCCTTTTTTGTTTTTATCTTTTCCTTTTCTTACTTTCTGTTTTAGTTTATTTAAAATCGAAAACATTTTACAAAATTTTGTGCACCCCACCATAATTAGGTTTGCTATTTTAGACAACCCCGAACATTTTAGTTTTAGTTTTGAAACTTTTTATCTTTGCTTTTGTTTTGAATTTATTTGTAGAGCGGGTTCGAATCAGCGTGAGGTTAGCCACGATGTAGAGGTGATCACTTGTTGCTTAATCATCCGGTGTTACAAATCTCCTCCACTACAAGAAATCTCGTCCGAGATTTAGGAGGTAGAAGGAAAGAGTCGGGATATTCATCTAGTAGGCGATCCTCGCGTTCCTAGGTGGCCGTCTTGAGTGATTCGACCCTTGGACTTTGAGAACTTGATGCTCGGCGTGTGCGGCGTTCAACTAGTGAGAATGCGGACGGATGCTCTTTATAGGAGAGTCTGTTGCAATTCGAGCACTTCATGGTCCTTGCTCGGATTGGGTCCTTGAAGCAGCGTCGGAGTTGTGACCGTGGAACACATCGTGAACTGAAAGGTTGACGGAAGCTCCGATTGATAAGCCACTTTTCCGCCTTTCGAGAATAGTGAAAGGGCCAATATAGCGAGGAGCTAGTTGCCCTTGATCCCAGCGGTGAGCACCCTTCATTGGTGTAGCGAAGATAGGCCTTTTCGCCGAGTTGATAGACCATGTCCTTGTGATAGCGGTCATAATTACTCTTTTAGGCGACTTAGCGAGTCTTGAGATTCTCGCGAATAATGCGGACTTGTTCTTGACATGTTGGATAATATCCGGACCGAAGAGTGGGCGTTCCCGATTTCGACCAGTTCGAGAGGGTTCGGCACTTTCGTCCATATAACACTCGAAGGGCCATCTTGAGACTAAGCAGTAGCTATTATTATAAGAGAACTTCAGCATCTGGGAGATTCCTCCCATTTCTTGCGAAGAAGCGACACAAGCTCGAAGCATGTCTTGAGAATTTGGATTGACACGTTCAACTTGCCCTTGAGGACTGCGGATGAAGCGATCTTGAAAGATAAATGAGTCCCCATAGCTTCTTGAAAACTTGCGGAATCTTGAAGTGAATAAGCTGCCACAGTCGAGCGATAACGGTGGAATACCGTGAAGTGAAACAATTACGGACATGTAGGCGTTGCAAGCTGACTAGCGTGATCGTTTCTTTGACCGCGGAAAATGTGCAACTTTAGAGAGCGGTCAATGGCGACAAGAATAGCATCATTACCTTTCTGATTTGGGAAATCCGATGTGCAAGTCCATCTCAACATGGTCCCATTTCCATTCCGGAATAGAGATAGGTTGCGAGTTCGGCTGGCCTTTGATGTTACCTTTGATCTGACGGCAAGCGTCACACTCGAAACATAGCGGCGATGTCTTGCTTCATATTAGACCACGGAATCTCGGCGAATGTCTTGATACATCTTTGTACTACGGGATGGATACATAGAGCGTATCATGAGCTTCTTTCATAACCGAGTCATATTCAGATTTTCCTTCTTACGGCACCACTAAGCGGCCTTTGAAGTACAAAGCGCCATCATCGGCAATAGTGAAGGATGAGGATTTCCTTTTTGATGTCTTGCTTAATCTTGTAGACCTCGAGTCAAATCCTGCATTGTCTTTATGGTGCCACGAGATCGGGTTCAACAGACCCGGTATAGAGGAACCACAGGGAACAACATGGAATTCATCTTGCGGAACTCCGGAGGAGGGAGCGAAGTGCACGGAGGAACAATATGGAGGTTCAGCTTTCGAATTCTTCAACAAGAGAGGCTGAACTTTGTGAACACGAAGGTGGTTGCGATGAACTTGCGGCTCAAGGCATCAGCCATTACATTAACCTTGCACGGCGTATAGGAAATACCCAAATCAAAATGCGCAGCAGTCTCCATCCATCTCTGGCGCGGAGGTTCAGGTCTGGCTGAGTAAGCAGATACTTCAGACTTTGGTGGTCGGTGAAGATCTATAGCGATTACCGAGAAGGTAATGTCGCCTTGCTTGATGCATGAATAGCGGCAGACAAGTTCGAGGTCATGAGCTGGGTAGTTCTCTTCGTGAGCGCAAGCTGTCGAGAGGCATAAGCAACCACTTTGCGCTCTTGCATTAGGACACCGCCTAATCCTTGACGAAGCGTCGCGATAAATGTGAAGTCCTTCTTAGTATCGGGAGGAGCTAACCTTTGGGGCAGAAGTCAACTTGTCCTTGAGTGCTGGAAACTTTCGACACTTATCATCCATTGGAATTTGGCGCCCTTATACAGCAGGTTAGTTAGGGGCACGGCAATCTTGGAGAAGTTCTCAGCGAATCGGCGGCAATAGTGGCGAGACGAAAAACCGACTTGTAACATTCTTGGAGGAGTCAATCGAGAATAGCTGAACTTCGTTCGGGGTTGAAAACAATACCATCCTTAGAGATGACATGCGAGATAGGTTACTTGGAAGCGAATTCACACTTGGAGAACTTGGCATAGAGTTGATGCTCTCGCAGCTTTTACGAAGATGTTCAGCATGTTCTTCTTCATTCTTGGAAAGATCGGGATATCATCCGGATAAACCACGACGAACTTGTCGAGGTAATCCATGAATATATAGTTCATCAATCGAGAGAAGGTGGCTGGAGCATTGGTTAAGCGAAAGACATGCGGTGTACTCGTATGAACCATAACGAGTCACGAATGCGGTCTTGGGATATCCTCCTCACGAACACGGATCTGGTGGTAACCCAACCTCAAGTCGAGTTTGAGAACAGCGCGAACCAGCCGAGTTGATCATCGATCATTGATCAGGAAGAGGATACTTATTCGAATGGTAGCTTGATTTATAGGGCCAGTAGTCTTGGACCAATCGGTTTGTCCCATCCTTCTTCTTAACAAAGAGAAGGTGCTCCCCAAGGAAGCAACTTGGGCGAATGAAGCCACTTTGAAGAGATTTGTCGATTTCCTCCTTTAGCTCAAGGAGTTCATCGGCGGCATCTTGTAGGGTAAACGGCTATAGGAGTGGTGCACTGGTTTCAAGTCGATGGCGAATTCGACAGCTCTAGCGAGGAATCCTAAGTTCTTGAGGAAAGAGCGTCTTGGAAATCGCGAGCAGCAGGAATGTTTTCAATGCCCTCGAGTGGTGCGGCGTTCAATGCATTCGATGCATAGAGCCTTGCCTCGGCATTTTGAACGAGCGAGCATTGTAGCTTACTATTTCATCGAAGGGTGAAGCGGATGGGCGGTCTTAGTGGCATAGCGATTGGCCTGTATCGCTTTCAACCAATTCATTCCGAATGAGTCGATGCTACAAGACTTGACCACGATGGGAGACAAGGAATTCCAGTCCTTCGATTTCAGCAGGGGCGTCGTTGCAAATCATGGAGGTTCGACATTGGCCCGAGTGTGTACTAATAGTGAAGCATTCATGTCTTCACTTTTAATACCATGCATGAATGCAAAATCTTGACATGAATGAATCGATGCCCTATCAAATAAAACACATCTGGTCTGAATTTCACGAAGTGTACCCATCACGATGTGAGGTTGGTCTTGAGCTTCATTCGGATCAACGTGGTTGGCCTAAACTTCGACCATAAGGCTTGGCGGTATTGTTGCGGGCTGGGTGTTTCCACCTCGCTGTTGGAAGAACCGTGATTACGGTTCGGTTGCATTCTCTATGCAGTGCCACTGGTTGTCCTTTGAAGCACAAACCATTATTGGGGGTGGGAGCAGGGCTTGGGGTGGTGGAGCTGGAAGCTTTGGCTGTAGTTGTGAGCGGGCGAGGTGCGACATAGTTACGCCTTGGAAGCGGTGCATTCGGCTGGTACATCTTGTTGGGAATCCATATCTTGCAGCCTGCGAGGCGGGCCGAAGATGAGCCCGTGTCATGGTTGCTTTGTTAGAGCTCTGGTATTCCTGCGAGACCAGTTTAGACATTGATAGCTTTGTTCACCAAGGTGGCGAAATCAGCAAATCGTGCACTAGAAGTCGAGCTTGATGTCGACTTGAAGGCCGTCACGGAACTTCTCTGTGCGTGCATCGATTGCAATATCCTCTTGACATAGCGAGACAAGTCCAGAACTCTGTGATAAGCTTCCAGATCTTGTTGCCTTGGGTGAGGTTGCGAATTCACGCTTCTTCGGTCCATGACCCCTTGAGGATGAAGCGGGCATGGAAAACAGCATGGAAGTCGGCGGTGATGAGTGTTCCAAGCTGGCGAAATCGCTGTGGCTGTCCACCATTGAGCTGCGGGTCCCTTGGGAAGAAGGATGCAAAGGTGACATAGCTGGCGGGGCTACATCAGAGACTCCATCTCATAGGTGATGTCACGGGCGATCATGACATCCGATGGCTGGGTTGAGCTGCGGTACGCGGGGTTGAGCGTATGAAATCCTGCGAGTTGTTCCGTTTGGGTCTGGTTCATATTAGGCGAGAAGCGAGCCATCATGTTCTCCATGGTGGCGATTCATCTCAAGTTGTTGGACCATACCAGCCATGTACTCGGCGGTGGTGGGAAGTTGGCACCACGACCACGACCAGCTGGCTAACCATCTGCTATTATATAACGAGGGTAGTTCACATTTGAGAAATTAAGCAAGAGGCGAGGAATCATTCATGATGAAACATGCATAATGAAAGCGCAAGATGGGAACTACATAATAGTTGGCATATCTTACAAAAGGAATCATGCATAGAGTTCGATACATAGAGTCCGATTACATAGACTACTACATCATAAGCGACTGCGAGCTCATGGCGAATGCATCTAACACTAACGAGACAAGCCTACATCAGGTCCACAGCGATCTGCGGATGTGGCTGTAGCTGAAAGCTGATAGTGCGCGCGGATAGTCCTCCACGTCGGTGACACAGGGGCGCGGATACTCTGGTGCTGAGTCCGGCGTCCGGTGGCGAAATGGGCCAAGTCTTGGAGAGTAGCCTCCACGTCGGCCAGCAACACCACAGGGCATCACGGTCTGGCTGGGTAGATCGCAGAGCAGCAGCTCTCGGATCG
>JAHIAM010012213.1:0-23471 GCA_021605205.1 Aegilops longissima
TGTATTGCTCTGTGGTGAGTGGTTCAAGCTCACCAACATGCCTACTTATTGTTGTTCTGCCATGTATGAATCTGTAATATAACACTATGTTTACTAAGGTGCTATCATATCTTGATCCTTTTTGGCTCATGGTCGTAAGGACTTTTGTTATATACATTTAGTAGATTCATTCCATGTCTTTGTTTATGATAAGTTCCTGGCATGTTGTTTGATAGCTCTAAACATTGCAACTTTGATGTTATTTACGCTAAAAGTAAAACTGTTATTATTTGCAATCTTGCCATGTCCTTTTGAGCATGTTCTAGTGATTTACTGGAATAGCTCGGTGTTCATGTTTTGTCATGCTTTACCATACATGCGTCCATGCCTTTTGTTATTACGTTGAGTCTGTAGCATGTTGTTTGATTTGCAATATGCCTAGTTGCTGTTTTGGACGATTGTTGTCATGACTTGTATAGAGTGTATGTGTTGAACCGTTGCTCCGTTTTAGTGCTCTATATGAAACTTGCTTGATTTTGCATGTAGTTTCATATTATCATGTTGCATCCTTGTTTTGATGTTTTGCTTGATGTTTGTATGCATTTTGCATCAATGCCATGTTTAACTTGTTTTGCTCATATCTTCTAGCTTTCTCGAATCTAATGAACTTTATATGTAACTTGACTAGAATTGTGATCATCTTGGTTCATCTTAACTTGCTGTTTAACAACTTGAACATAAGGTTTATTAATATCTGGGCCAATTTCGAAATATGCATATGAGGACTTAGGAATTGTTATATGTTGTTCGGCCTCATTTAAACTTGCTTGATGTGTTGTCTTGTATGCATCATCTCTTGCCATGAGTAGCTTCATGTAGTCTTGTCATGCATCATGCTTGTTTATGCATCATGCCTTGTTCATGTGTGGTGTGTTTACTATTGTGTGCTTCTTCTTGTTAGTTCTGTTTCGTTGCGATCGTGAGGATTCGTTCATCTCGCTTGGTTAGTCTTCGTGGCTTCATCTTCTTCATGGACTCGTTCTTCTTCCTTGCGGGATTCAGGCAAGATGACCTTCTACTGGATCTCACTACTATCATTGCTATGCTAGTTGCGTTCTTCGCTTCTCTGGCGTTACCTATCACTTTGCTCAAGCCTCCCAAATTGCCATATCGACCTCTAATATTTTACCCTTCCCTAGCAAACCGTTGTTTGGCTATGTTACCTTTGCTCACCCTTCTTATAGCGTTGTTAGTTGCGGTGAAGATGAAGTTTGTTCCTTGTTGGAACATGGAGATGTTGTTCCTTGTTGGAACATGTTTACTTGTTAGGATATCACAATATATCTTATTTAATTAATGCATCTATATACTTGGTAAAGGGTGGAAGGCTCGGCCTTATGCACAGTGTTTTGTTCCTCTTGCCGCCCTAGTTTCCGTCATATCGGTGTTATGTTCGGATTTGCGTCCCTAGCAGCGGTGGTGATTTATGGGACCCCCTTGACAGTTAAGCTTTGAATAAGACTCCTCGAAAAGGCCCAACATTGGTTTTACCATTTGCCTCACCCTTTTCCTTGGGTTTAGGAGCCCAAGGTCATCTTTATTTAGCCCCCGGGCGGTGCTTCTCTAAGTCTGGTTGGAGCGAGAAACACTTCTTGAGGCCACTGCAGAAACTTCGAGGCTTGGTTTTACTCGTAGCTTTGTCTCATCGGTGTTGCCGAGAATGAGATATGTGCAGCTCCTATCGGGATTGTCGGCGCATGGGCGGTCTTCTTGTCTTGTTTATTGCTGTCGAAATGTCTTGTGGCAGGATTGAGGCGGTCGGGTCTTCCGGGAGAAGAATATCCTTAGTTGATCGCGAGCTTATCATGGGCTAAGTTGGGACACCCGAGGTTTTGATCTTTGAAAGCCGTGCCGCGGTTATGTGGCGGATGGGAATTTGTTAATATCGGTTGTAGTAAACTTGAAGCAAACTCTTCTAAAATACACCAACAGGTATGCGTGTAGTAGTGTCTCTTTTAGGGTTTATCGAGAGGAGAACACGGTTTTACGGGTTATGTCGGCGTAAGTAGGGTTGGATCACTTCTTGATCATTACTAGTTGTGACCATTCCTTTGTTTCTCTTCTACGCTCTCATTTGCGTATGTTAGCCACCATATATGCTTAGTAGCTCTTTTAGCCTCACCACTTTACCTTCCTTTCCCTTTAATCTTTGCTAGTCTTGATACCCATGGTAATGGGATTCTTTGAGTCCTCGTGGCTCTGATTACTACACCCGATTGCAGGTACAGGTTGTCACGATGATCATGGCGTGAAGGCGATGTTTGCTTGTATTGGGTTCTTCTTCTCCTTCTTCTTGATCGGGGATAGGTTCGGTCGGCGCCTGGGCTAGCGAAGTGGATGTCGTTTGAGTTTGTTTTATGTTCCATCCGTAGTCGGATGTTGATCTCTATATGATGTTGATGTATTCTTGTGGCATTTGTGCCATATGTATATATCCACTATTATGTAATGTTGATGTAATGATATCCACCTTGCAAAAGCGTTTCAATATCGGGTCTATCCTTGGTGGGACCTTGAGTTCCTTTTGGATAGGGTCGCATATTGAAGTGATAGACATGACATCATGGTGGAAAATTACGATACGCACCCATTGACGATCCGCGTGGGATCGGTTTCAGCAATCTTTCCGTCTGCCCATGTTTGGCAGGAGCTATGGCCATGAACATGAGTTTAGCAACTTCGCCAAGGAGGCGCACTCTAGGCACATGTGTGGAGGATTTTAGTAAGCTAACGTTATTTCGAGATAGCGTTGCTACGGTCTTTTATTCTGGCGGGAGAAGTTTCTAGAAGGACTGAGCGATGAGGTGAGCATGCGAGTTGATGGTAGCCACTTTTAATAACTACGGGAGTTGGTATCGTTCTCTTATAATTGAAGAAGCAGCAGCAGATTGACAATCGTAAGAGGAAGTATGGGCAAGTACAACTCGGAGCTCGTGAAGCTACGCTTTACCACGAAGCCGGGAGGACAATTTCAGCATACTCACGGAGGTAGCTCGCACAATCATAATGGCACAAGAATGGAAACATGAATGGAGGAAGCAATGGACAAAACCGCAACAACCTCAACCCCACCAAGAGACACAGGCAAGTCACTTCTTTTAAGTGCGAGAAGGCGGGCATTATGCAAATGAATGTCACGAAGCCCAAAATGGCAATGGCAATGGCAATTGAAGCTCGGGAAAAGCGAACCCTTTCAGCGGGGGGCGGGTGAACCACGTTACCGTGGAGGAGGTTGAAGCTCAGCCGGATCATTAATAGGTAAGTTTTGGTTAAGACATTTACTTGGTTCTTCTTTTTATCTTGGTGCATCGCATTCATACATATCAAGGGATTTGTGGATAAGTATAATTTGCCAACAAGCCCTTAGGTCACCATGCTAGTAACCTCACCAGATGAGAATATATGGCGAATATATGGTGTGATCGACTACCATTAAGGATTGGAAACTACGTATTCCCCTCGGGACCTAATAGTTTTGGAATGTAAAAGGATTGGATGTGATATTAGGCATGGATTGGTTATCAAAGTGCAGGGGAACATTGATTGCGCCCGATAGAAATCGAGTTTGCTTACCACCCGAAGGAAGGAGAATCAAGTATGTATCCGCCGGCATGGTAGAGGAGGGCACATGTAGAATTCCTTATCGAGGGGTTATGCGGGAGGAATTACGATGGTGAAAAGGATTACGGGGCGTGTTTCGAGAAGAGTTGCCGGAGCATGCCACCGACGACAGAGACATTGAGTTCCTGATTGAACTATTGCGAGCCTTTGGGCCGATATCTAAGAAATAGTATAGGATGCCGCACAAGATTTGGAAGTAATTAAAGCAGATTAAGGAGTTCTTGGATAAAGGTTTGTTAGCCCAAGTTTCTACACCTTGGGGATCGCTGATTACTTCTAGTGGAGAAGAAGGATGTATCATTAAGAATGGTTGTTGATTACCGAAGATTAAATGAAGTGACCATTAAGAACAAATACCGATTCTTAGATGATCAGCGACTTGTTTGACCAATTGCAAGGAGCTAAGGTATTTTCCAAGATCGATTTCTTGATCAGGATACCATCGATTGAAAATTGAGGCAGGATATACCTAAGGCGGCTTTTACCACCGACTACGGTTTGTATGAGTATCACGATTATGTCATTTGGATTGATAACGCTTTTGCCTATTTTATGAACATGATGAACAAGGTGTTTATGGAATTTTTTGGATAAGTTAAGTAGTGGTGTTCATTGATGATATTTTAGTGTACTCAAAGAATGAAGAAGAGCATAAAGGAGCATTTGCGTTTAGTACTAGAGAAAGATGAGAGAACATCAGTTATATGCCAAGTTCAGCAAATGTGAGTTTTGGTTGAAGGAAGTTGGATTTCTCGGACATGTTGTATGTCCGGAGAAAGGTATAAAGTAGACCCAACTAAAGTTGCCAGCTGCTTGATGACAAGCCCAGGAAGCACCAGCGGCAGTTGGAGAGATCGAGGGTACAAATGGTGGCGGATACTGCGGAGATTCATTGAGAATTTCTCGAAGATTGCGAAGCCTATGGCGGAGTTGTTGAAGAAGGACACTAAGTTCAATTAGACCGAGGAATGTGAGGCTGGTTTCCAAGAGTTGAAGAAAGCGTTTGGTTACCTCACTAGTGTTAATTCTGCCAAATCAAAGCAAGGATTACGAGGTGTATTGCGGCGCTTCCGTCGAGGACTTGGGCAGTGCTTATGCAAGAGGAATGCTTCACGACACAAGACTCATGAGTTAAATTATGCTACTCATGATTTAGAGTTAGCGATCGTAGTGAGCATACTGACTTGGAGAACATTTTCTTATTGGCAACCAACGTGAGGTGTACCGTATCACAAGAGTTTGAAGTACATATTCACGAAGGAGTTAAATCTCAGGCGAGAGGAGATGGTTGGAGCTCATTAAGGATTACGATGAGATTGCATTATCAACTGGAAAGGCTAACGTAGTAGCGGATCGTTGAGCCGCAAGAGCCATGTCAACACCCTAATGACGGAGGTTTACCAAAAGATTTAAAGGAATTTGAGAGCTATGTTTGGAAATAGTTAGAGAGGCTATGTAGCAACATTGAAATCAGTCTACTTTGATGGATAAGATTAGAAGCTTAGAAGGCGGATAAGGAGATTGCCTCTATTAAAGAGAAAATGAGCAAGGGAAAAGCTAAGGGATTCGTGAAGATGAGCGATACCTTATGGTTTGAGGACCGAATTATGTGCCAAGTGATCGGAGATCGGGAAGATGATTTTACAAGAGGCCCATGATTAGCCATATTGATCCACCAGACAAATACCAAGATGTATTTGGATTTGAAGGATACTTTCGGTGGACGGAATGAAGAAGGATATTCTTGAGTCTGTGCGATTTGTGATGTATGTTAGAGAGTGAAGGCGAGAACATCGAAAACCCGGCGAGTTATTACAGCCATTACCAATACCGAATGGAAGTGGGAAAAATTAGGCATGGATTTCATCAGGATTTCCGGGACTCGTTAGGGCTATATTTCGAATTGGGTTGTAGTCGATCGTTTGTGAGAAGTAGCTCATTTCATTCGATGAAGACTACCTCTGAAGTGCCAAATGCCTAAGATATACATGACCAGAATGTATGTATGCATGGAGTTCGAGGGTCGTATGGATAGAGGAACCCAATTCACCTCAAAGTTTTGGAATGATTTACGAAACTTTGGGAACAAGACTAGAGTTTAGCAGCTTTTCATCCCAGACGGATGGACAAACCGAGTCAACCAGATTTTGGAGGATATCTTTGAGAGCATGTGCATTGGATTATGGATCAAGTTGGGATGACAACTTGCCGTGTCTGAGGATTTTCTAATAACAACAGCTACAAACCAGTTTGAAGATGGCCCCTTCGAAGCCTTATGCGGAAGGAGGTGCGGAACCCATTGTTGTGGGATGAAGTTGGAGACCGCTAGTTGTTTGGACGGATTTGATTAAGAGTGCGAGCGGAAAGTGAAGTTGATTCGCGATAGGCTCAAGGTAGCCAGTCTAGGCGGAAGAGCTATCGGATTCAAAGCGCTAAGGAGATAGTATACAAAGTGGAGATAGAGTTTATCTTGGTATCTCCGCTAAGAGGTTAAGCGTTTTGGAGTTAAAGGAAAGTTAGTGCCACGTTTTGTGGGACCGTTACAAAGTTTTGGGCGCATGGGAGAGTTGCGTATAAGTTGGAATTGCAGAGGATTGTCGGTGTTCACGGCGTGTTCCACGTTTCTCGTTGAAGAAGTGCCACCTGGATATGCGGATATACCCAGAGATCTTTGTTAACTTAGGCGGTTCGGTTGGGTAATGATTTGACCTATGAGGAGAAACTAGTCAAAATTCTCAGTATGCCGGCAGTCACCCATGACAAGATTATCAAGTTTTGCAAAGTTCGGTGGAGCCACCACACGAGGAAGAAGCCACCTGGGAGCAAGAGGAAGATATGCTTAGGCCCACCCTCACCTATTTTACAGCCAACCGAATCTCGAGAAGGAGATTTATCTTAGGGGTAGGTTTGTAATATCCCAAATTTTCAGTTTGGAATGTTATACCTAGATCATCACTTGCATATCATATTTTATTGCATGTTGGCTCGATCCTAGAAATTTCACACAACTCAAGGACCCACGGAGAGAGTTGGAGATTTCGTTATTTTCATATTTGAGATTTCTCAAATTTTGAAAATAGGATCATTTGATTTTATTTATTTTATCTTCAATTATTTCTATTGTCAAAATATGAGAGAGGGAATAAAAGGACTTTCCCAAAGTAAAGGAATAATGAAGATTTAATAAAAAGTTCAAATAAGATTTTATTTGGAGTGTTTAAGCTATTTTATTTGAATTTAGGAAAAAATGTGCGTTTTTCAAAATTGCTTTGGGCCCCAAATAAATGTTCATCTTGTCCCGAAAACGATTTTAGAAGCTTGAAAATATGTTAGGGATTTTTGAGTCCGTTTAGTATTATTTCATTAGTTTTTACTTGCGTATTAATTTAAAAAGCGGAAACGCCTATGGGCGGATCCGGCGGGACTCCTCTGGCGAGGGGCTTTCCGTAAGCCGCCACAGGCACGATAAGCCAAGCGCCTACCCCTCCGCCGCCCGCCCTTAAACTAACCCTAGCCGCCCCGCGCCTTCTGAAAGCGCTTGCCGCCGCTACAAAACGCCACCGCCCGTCCGCCCGCTGGATTTTTTGAAAACCGTTCGGTTTTTCGTTAATTTTAGATTAGTTTTTTATTAGATCGGTTTTTTTTGTTTAGGTTAATTAGCGGCGTTATTCGTTCGTTCATTTATAACGAGCGCGTTCATCGCTTAGATCCGATTAACGACGTTCGTTCGTTAAGCTGTTCATCATTTTTCTTTTCTCGGATTTTCGCAATTATTTCGATCGCGATTTACGATCCGATTTTCGTTTTAGTATAACTTTTCGGCTCGTTTATCGGAATCGAGGCGTTTCAAGGCCGGAGTTTCGTCTCAAAACCCTCTTTCCAAATAATCAACTTAAACAAGTTTTTACTTCTATAAAATGTGACTCAGTCCAGATTAGTAAAACAAAGTTGTTTTTTCTTTTCGTCGTTTGACTTTTCGTTGCTTAGTTTGATTTGATTCTTTTTGCAAAACGGAGTTCTTAAGTTGAACTTTCTGGTTAGATCTTTTATTTGAGTTTTACCTGTGCATTAATTGAGTACTTATTGAGTGTTTGTTTGTTTGCGATGAAAGTGCCGATGCGCGCTTGCTACTTTGAATCTCTGGGTTTCACGGATCATCGACAAGGCAAGTAACACTTTGATCATATCCCTTTTCATACCCAGTTTTTATGCATTAGATCAATCCTCAAACATTGCATGATTAGGATCTAATTAAATTGTGGGTTTTAGGGAAGTAGATGAGTGTAGTACCTATTACCCTTTTCATTATCAAACCATTGGGAGTTACTCCTCGTTTGCTTATTATGACATGCTATGCTAGTAGGCGTGGATTGGGTGAGTGTATCCATGAGAGATGTGAGATTGTTAATTAATGGTTTATCTAAGGTGGCAACTTAAACACATCTGGGTGGATTGAGGTACTGAGGTATTCGGGATTACTGTTTCTTTTTGGACCGCCACCCGAGGCTCAAAGGATCATGAGATTATTCATGCTAGAAACTTCCGTGTGCAGCCACAAGCTACTATAGGCTCTAGCATAGTTGACTAAGTCGTGCGAACTCTTACGGTGGTAGACTAGCTGATGTAGGGGATGTAGGTTGAATGCGGTCTACCCATTAAAGTAAGCTGCTAAGCTTACCGAAGACTATGTCTCGGTCATCAGTTTCTCAAACACCATGTGGTCACGAGAATCTTAGCGGAGGAGATCGAGTCTTGTGGGAAAAGTGCACAAACCTCTGCAGTGTATCAAACTAACCATGGTTAGTAGTGTCCCCAGTTATGGACATCTTGAGTATCTAGTACTTGGATATAATGTGAATCACATCATGTTACTTTAATTAATATTGTTGGGTTTAATGATGATGTGCTTAATTGGGATTGAGAATCTTGTCAACCATTCTCAATGTTTAACAACCTCTATGATAGTTAAATAAAATTTATTCCTTTGATGTAGGGAAAAATTGGCTTTCATAAAGCTGTAACCATAGAGCTTTCCACCATATATGCATATAGTATAAACTTATTTCTTTCATTACTCTCTATGTGTTACATTGCCAGCATATTCCATGTCTTTGACCCGTTTTCGGGCTGCAGCGTTCATGTTGCGAGACTTTTTCAAACAACCAGTAAGGTGCCTTAGGTGCGTGGTCCTATACTCGATGATGCCGTTGGAGTTGATGGACTCGCTATTCTTCCAAGCCTTCCACGATTATCGTTATTAGATGGCCTTAAGCCATGTTCATTTATATCGTTCTCCTTTGGAGACATTCGATGTAATAAGTGTGTGATTGCTACTCTGTTATAAATCCTTCAAATGCATGTGTTATGTCAGCATGCTTGATCCGGGGATGACACTGTTACCCAGAAATCGGTTGTTTGAAGTCTAATGGCTACAATGGCTTAATCCACTTATAGAAATTGATAGATTTCATCAAAACAAGCAAACTATGCATCAAAAGCAGGATCTGTCTTAAGCAGGGACGTTTTGTGTGTCCCCGAACATTCACCATACCTCTAGACTCCAAAATTTTGAAAACATTAGGAAAAATAAACAATTTGTATAGAAAACGGTGCACAAAATTTTCGAGATCCATTTGAGTTCTAGTAAAAAATGTAAAATCGCTGGTTCTAACCAAAAGTTTTGTTTTGATACTTTAACAACCAAGCAATGTAAACATCCTAAAGGCAAATCTTGGCACATTATTTTTTATTTTTAAACTTTAAAAAGCACACAACAGAAATAAATGACTCTCTAAAACTTTGGGTTGTCTCCTGGCCGGTAGCTTTCTTTTCTAAAGCCATTAAGCTAGGCATATAGTGGTCAAGTAATGGATCCACCGGATCCCAAGGTATATCAAAAGCCAATTTTAATTAACAATGATTTGTGATTTAGTAGTGAGCACAAATTAACATATATCATGCAACAATGAAGTCTAACTCTCTTCCCATGCATTGGCATGTCATTAAAGAACAATTCATGCACATATAGTAAAGGCGATGCATAGTATAAACAGTTTCTTGCAATTTTATCATATTGGAAACATGGAGAGGCGGAGATGTAGTTCCTCTCTCATGATAATTGCAAGTAGGAGCAAGCAAGCTTACATGCATATTATATCTATCAAAATCATCATGTGTAGTAGTAAGCGCAACGTATCAATATAATCCTTAATAAAGGCAAACTTCTACGATATAGTGTAGTCGGAGAATTCAAAGGATAATAGGACTATCATGCGTGGATTGCAATAGCAACAATTTCATGTTTAACATAAGGAACTATAGCAGTTTCATCTCCATAAGCATAATTCATATTGGCATCTTGGCCACAGAATAGTAAGCATCAAGTTAAATCAAAGGGATATTTCAAAAGATTCAGCGGGATGATAACAATCATCATAGTATTCATCCTTGGTAAATTCAAAGGAAAATTAAATAATGTATGAGTTGGAGAATTACTCTCATTAGAAGGTGAGTACGGGTAGCTAATCCGCTCTTCCTGTTTTTGTTCTTCGCTCTCCTCATCATCTTTTTCATCCCAAACCCCACCAGGTTTCATCAATTCCTTCTTCCATAGACTCACGCAAAATATTAGTGTCTTCTTGGACAGCGGAGGAGTCCTCAATATATGGTTTAACATGGGCATTAGAAGCATAATTATCATAACAATATTATCTAAGTATGGCAAAATTTCCAGATTTGTAAAAGTAGCATCATCGTTTCAATCAAATAAGCAATTTCACCAGCACCCTTAAAAGCAACAAATTCTTCAATTTATTTGAAATCATAATGAATATAAACACCCTTAGCACTGACGAGATCTGATTCCATTATCACTAAACTCACTTGGTAGGGAAGGTGTTTCTTAGGGACTTCAGAATAACAAGTAAAATCATATATTTCACATAAATTCCAAGCATAGCATTGCAAACAATGAATTTGATCGATAAAAGTTTCCCTTTTCAGATATGCGATGATCATACTTTTATAACAAGCATGCTCATCTAAAGATTTTTCCCTCAACTAAACTAGTTGGGGTTTCACACTTACGAGCACATAGGGATCGAAGATGTTCCAAGTAAAGAGCTTCAGGAGTGTGATAGATTTTGGGTGGTTCTTCAACCATTGGTGTAAATAATTACAACTAATTTTTTTTTTGCTATTTTGCGTTTCCTACCCATAACTAAAGATAGAAAACAAGAGCACAAAATAAAAACTACTTAGTGATAAAGCAAACAACACACACGAGAATATTTGCCCCACGCTTATAACTCACAGCAGCAGCTGGAAAAAGGTCTTGATAACCCACAAGTATAGGGGATCAATTGTAGCCTCTTCGATAAGTAAGAGTGTCGAGACCACGAGGAGCTAAAGGTAGAACAAATATTCCCTCAAGTTCTATCAACCACCGGTACAACTCTCGCATGCATGTAACGTTAAGCTTTACCTAAAACAAGTATGAAACTAAAAGTAGTTTGTAGGTGTTGTTGGATAGGTTTGCAAGAATATAAAGAGTATGTAAATAAAACTAGGGGCTGTTTAAGTAAAGAAGCAATAAAGTTAGTATAGCGAGTGTGGAAAAGTGGTGGTAGGAGTTCTGAAATTGTCCCTAAAGGAATTGACTACTTTACTAGACCGATAGCAAGTTTTGTAATAGAGAAGCCCTTTGCTATGTCATCCCTGATTTGCAATTATATACACTTATGTTTGGAACTATTAGCAAGCATCCATAACTAGTAGCGTTCATTAAGGTAAAACCCAACCATAGCATTAAGATATATTGGTCCCCTTCAGTCCTGTATGCATCAATTTTATGTATGGGTTGAAGCTCACGTCACTCTTGCCCTCCAATACATAGTCCTATCAACATACAACTAACCCTATGGTGGATGATCCCTTGTATTGCTCATATGATGGGCACCAAGGACAACATAACCACAAACAAATTAAACCAATCATAGCAATTCACCAATTACCGCGGAAGAACGAAAATCTACTCAGACATCATAGGATGGCCTTACATCATTGGATAATAATATGAAGCATAAAGCACCATGTTCAATTAGAGGGCACGATGGGTTGTGGGAGAGTGGATTGTTGTAGATAGATGGGGAAGATGATGGGAGATGTTAGTGAAGATGACGGAGGTGTTGGTGTAGATTGCAGTGACGATGATTATGGCCGGTGGCGTTCCAACGCTTCCAGGAGAGAAGAGGAGAAGACCCCCCTTCTTTTTCATCTTCTTCCTTGACCTTCTCCCTAGATGGGAGAAGGGTTTCCTCAGTCGTCCTTGCTTCCATGGCATGGGAGGGTGAGAGCCCTCTCAAGAGATTGATTTTATCTCTCTGTCTCTCTGCATTTGCGTTTGATTCGTCCTTTCACCATTTCTTATATTCAGGAGATCCATAACTTTCCGATTGGGCTGAAATTTGGACCGTTTTTATCCGGATAATGGCTTTCTTGTGGCAAAAATAGGGCGCAACCATAACCACAAGGGGTGGACACAAAGGGTCGAGGCCCACCTTGTATGCCCCTCGAGCATCATCTCGCGTTGATCCTTCTTCCGGAAATCACATATATTCAAAAAGATCTCCGTCAGGTTTTGTCCAGTTTGGACTCACTAGTAGAAAACAGGGCTTTTCGTCCGGGCGATTTAGCCCATTAGTCGGTTCAATCGGCAGGGACCAATGGAAACTATTGCCGAGTTAAATGAGCCCGAGGGCCGCCAAGACCCGTGGGCCATTGGTCCCAGTTCGTCAGGACCTTTTGGTCCCAGGTTGGTGGGAGACGAACGGGACCAATGGGCTCGCTCCTTGCCCACCACTATTGGTCCCGGTTGGTGGCATGAGCGGGACAAAAACTTCCTAGTCGGTTCAAGCCACGAACCCGGGACCAACAATCTGCCTATATATACCCCTTGCTGTATGAGCAAACTCCCTTGCTCTGTTTTTCTCTTGCTGAGGAGGGGCCATTGTGGTGCTCTAGCTCACCTCCTATGCACTTGAGGTGTTGATGAAATAAAAGCCACACTACTTAAGCTTTCTCCTCTCCAAGCTAGACCTCAACCTCCATTTTCCTCAATATTTGTCTAGGTTTAGCGGTCAGTCACGCCCGTCCCGTCTTCACCATCGTCGATCACCAGCGCCGATCTCATCCTTGGCCTCCACCGTGGTGAGCCTCTTGTTCTTATCTTCTTTATGAAAGGAAAAATATTCTTACTTGTATTATTTTCTTACTTTTATTATTGCATCTTATATAGTCACGATGGTTTTGGTATCCGCCCCGTCGGCCTAAATCTGTCTATGATTCCGGATGTGGTATATATTATCTTTTCATAACTATTGGTTCATTTATTGTTTATGAAAATTATGCATCAACGTGACATTTAGATTTTATTTATCTAGGAGGTTGTTGAGCAAGGAAATTCCACCGACCCTATTGCCGAGAAGTTAAATTTAGTTGAAGAAAAAGCAATTTCTTGAAGGAAAAATAAAAAAACTTGAGGAGGAGAAGATGATATTGGAGTTGCATGTTGCGGATGTAAATCGATGATCACAAGATCAAGATGGATGCACGGCTTGAAGATGAGAAAAGATTAGAAAATATGCCATTCATCACAAGGGGCTTGGTATCATTATGCCGTTGGATCAGTTGTTACCTTGGTTGCGATTATGATGCGTGTTTTCACATTGAAATGTTTTACATAGTTTCAATGTATGGTTTAATTAATTTAGATGCTCTGAGAGCTTTATGTTATTAGATGAGAACTATGTATGTACTTTGGTTTTTATGTGATGATGAACTTCTATTAATTTGGTCATAATTATCTATTCATGATGTTACTGTAATGATTTTGACACATTACTATATATATAATGCGCTTGCAGATGAACTGGCAATGGATGTACGGTGTGAGACACACCTAAAGTACATTAAGGGCGTGCATGATTTTCTCCCCGAAGATGGCTAAGGGCAAACAAGCAGAATGGTTTTATGTATTATCCATGCCCTATATGTGAATACAAAGTCTTACTCGACGACCGAATCCTTCACACCACCTGCTTTACAAGGGTTTCATGCCACACTATAATGTTTGGGCCGAGGCGCGGAGAAATAGGGGTTATGATGGAAGGCGGCGAGGAAGAAGAATACGATGACAACTATATGTACCCCGAATACGGTGATGCTCTTGAACATCAAGATGCACCATCGATGTGCACGATGGTGCTGCAATGGTAAACTGCTGAAGATCAAGAGGAACGAGGCGATGTGCCCGATGATGATGATCTCCGCCTTGGTCATTGTCGATGCAAGGACACAATCACGAAAGTCAAAAGGAGAAGCTGAAGATTCGATGGCATGTTGAGGATCACAAAAAGGTTGTACCCCAATTGCGAAGATGGCAACCTACAAAGCTCGATACCGTACTCGAATTGCTGCGACGTGGAAGCGGAGAATGTTGTGCCTGATAAAGTTTGAGAAGCTCTTGAAAATAATGAAGAAGCTTCAAGGATAGTGAATGCCCGACGATTACATACTGCGACAAAGAAGGTCATTATGCCCTCTAGGATTGGAGGTGGAGAAGAGATACATGCATGCCCTAATGATTGCATCCTCTACCGTGGTGCCTACAAGGATCTGAGCGCATGCCGGTTATGCGGTGCATTGCGATATAAGATCAGAGACGAGATGACCACAGTGATGTTGGCGAGCCTCCGGGAAGAGGTTCTGCGAAGGTGATGTGGCCTGCTCCTATAATACCACGGTTGAAAGCGTCTGTCCGAAGCGGAGGCATGCCAAGTTGATCACGATAGGCGAGTGAGGACCGTGAGAAGGCGGGAAGTTGAGAGCACCGGTGACGGGTCGCGATGGAGAAAAATGCGAGAGAAAATGCTTGAGATGAGTTTACAAAGGACCCAAGGGCGTATGGTTTGCTTTAAGCGCAGATGGCATTAATCCTTCGAGAGCGAGCAGCAATCACAGACACTGGCCGTGACTCTATGTATATAACCTTCCTCCTTGGATGTGCATGAGGCGGAAGTTCATTATGATGCGGTTCTCATCCAAGGCCCTAAGCAACCCAACACTTGATGATTGATGTATACCTAAGGCCATTAGTTGAAGAACTTTTACAGGTGTGGAATGGAAGCGGTGTGCGTCGTGGGATGAGCACAAAAGGAGGAATTTGACCTAAAAGGCGTTGTTGTTACGTGACCATCAACGATTGGCCCGCTCTCGGTAACCTTTAAGACGGACAAACAAGGGATACCATGCATGCGCACTATTTACTTGACACCGATAGTATATATACAGGAAATTGCGGAAAGAATGTGTACAGGCCATGCGTCGATTTCTTCGAGCCAACCATCAATGTCGAAAAGAAAGCAAGCATTTCAAAGCGCGGCGAGATCACGGAAGAAGCCCGCCATGCGTACGGTGATCACGTACTTGCTATGGTCAATGATTTACCGTAATCTTTGGAAAGGGTCGGCGGACTAGCTTTATTCCGAATGGCTGAGAATCACGCACCCATGTGGAAGAAGAAATCTATATTTTGGGACCTACCCTCTTGGGAAAGACCTAGAGGTCCGCTCTTGATCGACATGATGCGCGTGACGAAGAACAACTGCGTGAACCTGCTAGGAAGCTTCTTGGGCGTGTGGGAAGACAAAAGATACACACAGGCGCGAGGAAGGGACCTGCAGCGCTTGCATGAAAAGAGGGGCATGCCTCGAAGCGGTATGAAGGTCACTGCCGACTAAAGCTCTTCTGAAAGAAGAGAAATATTCTTTCAATGCACCTTCATTATGAAGGTCTCGGCGGCTTCTCGTCGAATATAAAGGGAATAATAAATATGCAGAGAAAAGTTCGAGAACCTAAAGTCTCATGGCTGCCGTGATTATGGCCTTAGCGCTGGTTGCATTGAGGGGGCTTCTCACGGAAAGCGTCCGATTAGCCATTGTGAAGCTATGTGCATTCCTCAATGCAATATCTCGAAGGTGATCGATCCAGAAATCGTATACCAGCGCTAAGGAGTGATGTGGGCGCAATGTCTTGCCGGTTTCGAGCTGGTGTTCCCCACCATCCTTCTTCAATATCATGGCGCACGTCCTAGTTCATCTAGTCGGCGAGATTGTCATTCAGGGCCCGTGTTTCTACACAATATGTACCCCTTTGAGAGGTTCATGGGAGTCCTAAAGAAATATGTTAAAGTAACCGCTAGGCGGAAGGAAGCATCTCCATGGGCCATCAAGCGAGGATGTCCCGGGTTTGTGTTGACTTCATTCCTGGCCTTAATAAGATAGGTCTCCCTAAATCGCGGTATGAGGGAGGCCCTTTGGAAAAACGCGCTTGGAAGAGACTCAATAATATCCGGGGGCCGGATATTCTTGGTCTCAAGCACTACGATTCTATAGAACTCTACCTTGGTGACCCGTATGTCGATGAACACAAAACGATCTGCGCTCAAACACGGGAGCGGTCTGACTGGATTACATGTGAACACATCGGGACTTTCAGGTTGGTTGGAAACCGTCTCGGGTGACACTTTGTTTGTGATGAGCTGTACTTGTTGTCGGGGACCATCTTGATTGTAATGATTTGGAAAGGATCTGAGATAAATGGGAATACATTTTACGATTGACCAAGATGAAAGAGCACCAACCAAAACAGTGGTGTCGCTTTGATGCAGCAACCGACAAGGAAATGACACATATTATGGTTACATAGTAGACATATAGGAACTTGACTACGGAGTAGATTTTAAGGTCCCTTTGTTTAAGTGCAAGTGGGTCAATCATCGGGGCGAGTGCAGGTAGACCCACGATGCGGAATGACACAGTGGATCTGAAAAATCTTGGGTACCTGACGAACCGTTCGTCCTAGCCAATGATGTACAGGGTTATCTATGTGAAGGACATGTCTACCGGACCGAGGAAAGAAAAGATAAGGAAGCGAATACATCATACAATGAGCCAGCCACATAGTTCTTTTCGGGAAAAGGACATCACAGGGAGTGGAGGCAAAGGCGGACATGTGAAGAGTATGAAAAGTTTCATGAAATTCCCCCTTCAAAGTCAAAGGCTGACCCAAGCATCCGATAAGCGATGAAGATTATCCATGGTTTGGCGCAATAAGCAAGCGACACAAGCGAAGAAAAAGTGAAGACTTTCTCCAACTATTATGATGATACCATGCCAACTTTGTAACACCAGTATGATACCATTGTCCGTTTTGTACATGAACATGCTATGCCAACTTTTGAGTTCATTTGAAAACTATGAATTTGAAAACCTACCAACGAAGGCGCTCACACGGTTTATAAGCCCGTCCCTCTCTTGTTGAGCTCACAAACTTGTGATTCACACAAATTTCAAAGAATTCAAATTTTATAAAACTAATGGCACAAACAGAAAGTTTATAATTGTTCTAAAACAAATGGCACTAACGAGAAAGTTTATAATTTTGCTGACCTAAAAGCAAAAAAATTAAAAAATAAAGCAAAAACCAAAGAAAATAAATAATCAGAAAAACAAAACAAAATAAATAAAGCAACAAAGAAAACAAAAAAAGTGTTTTCAAATTTTAAAACTAATGGCACTAATAGAAAGTTTATATTTTTTCTAAAACTAAAAGCAAAAAGAAATAAAATATAAAGCAAAAAAAATTCCACCTCTTGACCCCACGGCTGAATCGACTAAAACCCTATGGGCCAGGATTGAGGCAGGGAAGGCCAGTAGGCCTGAAACAGATGGCAGTTGGGCCAGCACGCTTTAGAGGAGCTCGAGAGGCCCACGCACATTATAACTAGTGCGGCTCCTCTCAACTACAGTGGGACTAAACATTTGTTTTGGGCGCACATAACCTTTGGTCGGTGGTGGCACGCCGGGACTAAAGAACTGGTCGGTTCGTGGCTCCAACGGGGCTAATGCCCCCTAGTCCGGTTGGTGCCTGGAACAAAACCCCTTCCGCCCTTTGGGCTCTGAAAATTGGCCTTTGGTCCCGGTTGGTGGCACCAACGGGACTAAAGCATGTTGGTGCCGAACCAGGACTAATGCCCTTGCTATATCTCTGACCAGAGTTTTAGCCCAAATTCATTTTCTTCGCCCGGCTTAATGCTTCGTCGCCGCCTGAGCCCTGCCAGGCCGTCGAGCTGGTCCACCTCAGTCGCCCCTGAAACCCCTTGTCGCCGCCCCCCCCCTGCGACCCGTCTCCGTCGCCCTTGTGCGCACCGCCCTGCCCGTGCCCGCCCGCCCGCCCCTACCGGCCCGGCCCCACCGCGCGCCCCTTCCCGACCCGTTGCCGTGCCCGCCCCTTCCCAACCTCGTCGCCGTCGCCCGACAACACACGCCCCGCCGGTCCGGCCGGCCTTCCTCTTATTTTTTGTGCATTTATGTTATGTTCTCTGTTATATGTTCATATATGCAAAAGTTAGATTTAGAAAAAACTTTATATATCAAAGTTTCTATATGCAAAAATTTATACATATATGTAAGTATATATTATGTATAGATGTATGATGTGGATACATGAGGGTCGATATACCCCTCTCAAATGCACTTTGTGCATTTTAGGTTAGTGTATATATATGTTGATGTATATATGCAAAGATAGATTTTAGAAAATATACTATTTTTTCATTGATGATATGATGATGTTTTTTAAATATGCATTTTTCAATATGTATTATTTTTTAAGTTGTTAGTAGATATCGATTTTAGGTTAGTGCATTTTATCACTGATTTTAGGTTAGTTGATCGATTTAGTGCATTTTATGTTTGTTGCATTTTAGATTAGTGCATTTTATGTTAGTGGAGAGGAAAAAGTAAAATAAGGAAGGAAAATAAGTAGAGAAGAGGAGAAGAAGAAGGAGGCGAGGGAGAGGAAGAAGAAAGAAGAAGAAAAAAAGAGGTGAAGAAGAAGGAATAGAGGGCTTCTTCTCCTTTTTCTCCTCTTTTTCTTCTTCTTCTTAATTTTATCGGAGCGAGGGTGTCGAGGATTGCTTGAGGTTAGATCGGAACTAGGGTAGAGGTCGAGGATCGTTAAGGGGTCAAGGTCGAAGGTTTCGGTCGAGGTTCCTATAGTGTCAAAGTATTGAAGAAATCCATGGCTTCATCATTGGCGGAAGTAACCATGGCATGATGTGCGAAGTCCTCAAAGTTGTTGAATGGAGTCCGGATAGGATAATTTGCCTTTTGCTGAACTTTGTACCAAAAGCGTTATCTATCACGCTCGTTCAACTTTGACTTCCATGCATATCTATTGGAACATGATGAATCCTTGACACTGGAACTCCGACCCTCGCGACCTTGACCTCGACTCGGCGATCCGACCCTCTACCCCTACAGGCGTCGATGCCCACGTCACTTGTGGGACATGATGTCTGTTCACGACCCCCTCCCGATAGCTTCAACCGTGGGGGAGGTCGATTACCCCTCCTAGCTTGAAGCGTTCTCGAGGCCACCCCAAACCCTTGAAGCGTTGTCGAGGCCACCCCAAACCCTAGAAGCAGCGTCGAGGCCACTAATATGATTCCTTATTGTGATTAGCTAGCTAGTTCTATGTTTGCCACTAATATATCCATATCTGTCATGTTTGAATAATAATTGCCATGTTGTAAATATTTGTAGAAACTATGGACACTCCCAGGGCGAAGCACAGAAGCGTTGTTGAGGGACATAATCGCACAAGGAAGTGATGCGTCTGCTCGTTGATGTTTCTCAAGACTACGATGATCGGAAGGAGAGGGTGAAGAAGCAGGTGGCTATGATTTACATGGCTCCGATGACCCAATGCCGGTGCAAGAAGGAGAGGGTGAAGAAGTAGACCGTGAGGGCGGCTCGGTGATCACCAAACGAGTCGGCCAGGTATATATATTAGTTAAGCCTATCTGACTAGCTCTCGTCTTTGTTTTGGTATATATGTACACATATTAATTAACTCGTCTTTGTTCTTTTTCTAGCCCTCCGGATCGAGCACAACCGGTAAAGGCGAGGCCGAAGAAAAAGTTGAGCTCGGATGAAAAGTTTGAGATCATACAAATCGTGCGACGCCAACCGATTGAACCCTACGGACAAAGAAGGCATTTGTTGCTCGGTCGGGGTTACGGTTAGGACAAGATCGATCAGCATCCACCAATGGTATAAGCCTAGAGCGAAGACCACGAGGTGTCTTGTGTCAATGATATCTGAAAAATGATCTTTGGACTGAGCTGAAGTCAAATTTTACCCTACCTCTAGAGGATGATCCGGAGAAGCGATAATAGAGCCATTAATCAAGTCTTTTGCTCTTAAGAAGATGGCAGAACTATTCAGGAATTGGAAGAAAGAACTCAATCGTATGTCGAAAAAATGAGACACCAGAATTCAAGGGCAAATATGAGAAGATCGGAGATGGTGGCCGCATTTGTGGCCTACAAGACATCGGAAAAGAGTAAAAAGATGTCAGCGACAAACAAGAGAAATGCTTTGCGAAGAAAAGCTTCACCATCGCGCAGGTCGGTGGCTACCTCGTAGCCCGGCCTAAGTGGGCCAAGGCTGAGAATGATCTGCTTGATAAAGGGATCGAACCGAGACAATGAACTGGCGGACCGTTGCGGACTTGGTTCTTGAGCGGCGGATCCTTGGACCCTATAACGGAAGTGCATTTGGGCGGACGAACAATTGGACATACCAGTCAGAGCTTCACATTATATCGAAGCGAGCGCACAAGGAAGTTCATTCGAGACGGGGAAGGGCGATCTCACAATGGCCCTCGGGAATCCGAGCACCACAGGCGGACCGAGGCACGCCGAGCTCCGTTCGTGGAAGGCTGGATTTCCGGCGAGGTTACAAAACCCATGAGAGGAGGAAAAAGCTGGGCGAGCCTAATGCGGGCGTTGCGAAAGGTAATGGGGCTAGAGGAGCGAGAAGAGGCGAAGCGGCGGATCACAACAAGCGACCTGCGAAGCTTCCCCGAAGCTACCCGCCATCTCGGCGAGAAGCGGGTGGCTTCCCCGAGCTGCTTGCCGGCAACATGCCTTGGCGGCTCCTGCCGCTATCCGTGGATGCTATCACGGATGCTGAAATTGCCACCTTAGGCGCAATGGAGCAATTTGAAGGTCAAAGGTTGTTGGCTCTGTTTATCCTACTAAACCGACTCAACTTTTCCTGCGGCCGATTCGGAAGGATATGCTAAGGTGATGGTCGATGAAATAAGGAGGATTTGAGGACCTCGGCGACAACCCTACGGTGAAGGGGAGTATCGGTGGGTTACGCTCTGAAGACTCCATGCCTATGGCGGAAGGATCTCATCAACCTTCGAGCGGGCGCCTCCGCCTCCTCCTCCTCCTCCCGGAGTCGGGGCACTCCGCCTCCTCCACCATCTCCTCCTCCGGGTGGCGATCAGGGCACTCGGCGGCTCCTTCCCGGCGTGGCGGCACTCGTCTCCTTCTCCGCTGCCCGTGGCGTCCGGCAGCCAGCCTCCTCCTTCTCGCCTCGTCGGCAAGGCGGAAGAGATCGCCGCCCGCTCCGGCTGCTCCGGCGTCGTAGTCCTTCTCCTCCGCCTCGTAAGCAAGGAAAGAAGACATCCGCTCCGTCTGCTCTGCGGTGTCTAGCAGTACAAGCCAAAGCGGGAGGAATCTGGTCGGTCCTTCTCGAAGACTCGGAGAATTCGTCTGAAGGAGGCGAGGAGAAAAGTCGCGCCGGACGAAGTGGATGACTGGTTTCAAGGTTTGAAAGCAAAAGACATCCACCTCGGAGGAGAAGGTAGATCTGGTCAAAGCGAAGCGCACTCTCTGCGACAAAACCACCCAAGTCTCCCGAAAGGCAACTATAGCGCATTATTGGAAGGCGATTTGCGAAGCGGGAGATCGGGAATCTTGTCGATGATCAAAGGATGAAAACGGCGGCTGGAAACAAATTGCCCAGCTCGGCGAATCTTCGTGCCCCCGCTCAAGGTGCCGCTAGCGACATCGTCGATCCAGGATGGTGCGGTTATGGCAATCCTGCAGATTACCTGACGATGTACATTATGATTTCTTGGAGGTGCAGGATACAAAGATCTGATGCGGGAAGCCTCTCGTCAAAGATGAAAGCTCTCTAACAGCGATGATCACGAAGATTGCATGATTGGTACATGAAAACCTGCAAAGAGTCGAGGGAGAATACTTTGTATGTGAGAGTTAAAAGAGCATGACCTCCTTGGAATTGAGCTGTTGCCTATTCCATTTGAGGAGTTCTATCAGTTTTCAATCAATTGGCCCTCGATAAAGCACGGTCACCTGCTACATGCGTAAGTAGTACTACTTCATCATTAAGTATCTCTATATAACTCAGCTCTTTCATTGCATGTATTTATAAATATCCTCACTATATTATGCAGATTGAAGATCATGAAATGAAGAAAAAAACAAGTGGGTGATATTGGGTTCATTAACACATATCTCATAGATGCAAATGAGGTTAAATATCGTGCCGGAAACGAGGCCAACTTCTCGATCGTTGGAAATAAATGAACACAAAAATATAATACTCTTTCCTTACAACTACTGTGAGTATTCTTGTCTTATGGCATATTCGGTTTCCCTTATTTAGTCAGGTTATAGTAATGTAATATTGATGAGTTATGCATCGTGCATGAGTTCCACTATATTCTCCTAGAGATTAAGCTTGAGCAAGGGTAGTAACTGTCTTAGACTCGAGGCGAAAAGATCCCAAGGAGTATCGGACATGACTGAAATGCTCAGAAGTAAGTTAAATCGATCATTATCCACCATATCACAACTTTGTTAATTTCGATATCAAGTAATTGTTTTCTTTGTATGGCAGGGCTTGGGAAAATTCACCAAAAAGCTCGGGACTACCGAAGAAGCTGCAATTTAGACACCAAAGTAAGTACTATATAGTAGCATATTCAGCGCATCTCCTAGTGATTCAAGCGCTAGTTTCATCAATACCATTTAGCATGCTTGCTAATTATCATTTGATTGACCTTTGTTTCTTGTAAAGTGGTTGTGGCAGGAACAAGGGAATGATTTACTGTGGATACTACGTTTGCGAGTCCATCCACCACGACCTGTGAGAGGGCTACTCGACAAACAATATGAAGTGCGTAAATAAAATATTCACAATTTTATTTTATTACCATCATTTGTGTTGAGTTTCATTCATTCATATATATATATATATATATATACAATATATATATATATATATATATATATATATATATATATATATATATATATATATATATATGACCTTTCTTAAAATTAGATGTTTGAGGCGGGATGAACTCCTAGCACCAGATGCATCGAGCAATTCAAGAGAATGGGGCATTCTTTCTTGACCATGTGATCGTTGAAGGCGGAGAATACTATGTGGACCAGCGTCCGTATTGTAAAAGATAATTATTGTATATCGTAGCGGTAGTGTGGGATAGATATCACGAGAACTTGTTTTCGACCAATCTCTCGGAGAAGGGAGGTGGTCGATATCACTTCTCTTATGCATATATGTTCATGACGATCTTACATTTGTTAATTACTAGCTAGCTGCATGTCTAGTTAGTCCTCTCTATCAATGTATAGTGCGTAGCGTCGACCAAGCACGGACAAAGAGAGGACACTTTTCTCTATTAATTAGCTAGCTATAGCACAAATATGAAACACCTAAATTAACCCCCAAAACCCCCAAACCCCCTTTAAAAAACAAAAGGAGCCAAAGAAATCTTTGGCGTGGATATGCCTATTGGTCCCGGTTGGTGCCACCACGGGACCAAATCTCTGAGCTCGGCGG
>JAHIAM010012218.1:0-40886 GCA_021605205.1 Aegilops longissima
GGCGTTGGATATCATCTAGATTCCACAGATTTAGCCACATGTATAATCTAGAAGACTCCATGGTTGAACTTAAGCATAATGCACAAACATCAAAACACAAGCACTTCTTATTTGTTCTAGAATCTTCCATATCAAATTGCCCGAATGTTTTTCTACATGATTTGCCATTATTTGTTTTTACTTTATGTCTTACAACACACAGTTCCATGAATCTTAAAATAGATTAGCTTTCTTATAAAAACTAGATGATTTTGAATGAAATGAACTATAAGAATGAAACGAACATCTACATCATGCATATATGTCTCAAACCTTGCATGCTATAATGTGGTATTTATTCATAATTTGGTTGCCAAATCTCATGCGTGCAATGCACGTGTACCTTACTCTAGTCTAAATGGTGTTTGTGTGTGTGTTGTGCGTGTTGAGGTGCAAATTGTCTTTTTTGGGTACACGTTAAGCTTGTTCTTCCAAAATTTCAAAGCGAGCCTTGTTATGCGAAAATTCAAGCTAGAGTCTCATCTATCGTCTCTTGAAACTCCGCATCTTCAACCCGCCTTGTTGCCGAAATATTTAAGATATATCTTTGTCTTGTTCGCTCAGACAACTCCCTCCATCTCAACCAGCGCCTTGCTATTCTGAAATTACAGCAGGCAAAACTCCCACCTCTGTGAAATCCCGACCTTGAAATGCCGTGGTACACCTGAACCGAAGAACCACCTCAAATCGGTGGGGTACTTTCGTAACTTACCACATATCGGACAAAGCGTCTCTAAGCCATGGTTCCCCTTGCCATCCCATCCGCCCACCCATTCATACAGAGGCCCGAAAACCAGCGTGAAACCCCACACCCTGCTCATCCGCCACCAGCGGAGCCTCTTCCCCGGCGATGTAGTCCACAGCAACACCTCGGCGTCCCTCATCCACCGTGCGGATGAGGATCCGTCGTCGATCTCATCATCCCGCGGTTCAGCCACCCCATCCTCCACCTCCAAGGAGCTGCCCAGCGTTCCCCTTGTCTTCGCGCCACCTCCATTCCCACGCCGTCTTCACCGCACCACGAAGACCATCATCATCACCGTTTCCTCGGATGAAGCGCGGCCTAATCAGCGCCACCAAAGAGGTTGTACACTAATCGCCGCATTTTCTTCTTGATTCGATCTCACGGTGCTACGGCGCTTCGGTCCGAGATGACAGCGTTGCTCCATCCGCAATGGCGTCGCCGCCACTTCCTCCATGGCGTCGCTCCCTCGGTGGCGGCGTCCACATCGATAGAGGCTGCTGCTTCTTTAGCTCTCGCTTCAGCGCTCTGCTCTGCTCTTGCTATTGCTCTTGCTTTCTGGCTGACTAGACCGAGGAAGATTAGAGGCCAAAGAGAAAACGTGGAAAACATCTCTATTTTTAATCTAAATCTCTCTATAAAAATTTCTTCACTAAATTTGCCAGCGTTGGGGGGCAAGGCACCTCTGAGGATGCACATAGCTCGCATGATGCTTGCTTATTGCTTCTCGTTATTGCTCTTGCTTGCGATCTGCTCAATTTAGCTACACTTGATCAGTGAATCGACTTTTGGGTCGATCGATTTTTCAGAGGCTCGCCGGGTGAAGGAAGAACCAGCCCTGCAGGAGGAGGGCTGCGGAGAGGTACCCACTATCTATCTTAGGGTTCGAGGATGGGGCGGTGGTCGCGGTGGTGGCGGGGCATTGGCGAAGGCGGTGGCGTGGGGATCGCGGAGAAAAGCTCGGCATGGGGGCCTAGAGGGATGGCGGGGTGGCGGAGGACGGCGGTGGGAGTGTTTTCGGCGGACGGCGCACTCGCCGGCGAGGCGAGGGCTCTATTTGGCGCTCGGGGGTGGAGGTTGAAGATGGACCACAGGCCCTTGATTTACGTATCCAACGGCTGCAAAATCGTGACGAGATGAAAAAGTCATCGACCGACGTGTAGCCTCACCTTGCTAGTGCGTTCAGTTTCGACAACAAAATTTAGTTTCGACAAAATTCAGTTTAGAGTTAAGTTCAGTTCGTTCTTCAGTTTGACAGTTAAATTCAATTTAAACCGATTAAGTTCAAAGATGGTGGCTGATGTATTTTACATCTAGCACTTTGTGGTTATTTATTTTACATCATGTATTGGAGATGCTATTAGAATTCCTTGGAGTTAACGTTGTTACGTTGTCTCTCTTGTCTGCTTGACCTCGGCGTTGTACAACTCACGGAGTTGCTCCATGAAACCCTCCATCTGGCCGGAGGCAGTACCTCGGGCTCCATCTCCATCGCCTAGATCTTCTTCCCCTCCTCCAGGCTGACCAAAGTCAGGAGCATCCTCAGCCCAACAATCATGCTGAGATCGACATGGCTTCGCCAAGAGGTTGTACACTTGTTGCATCTCTTTTTACTCTACATGTTATATATATTGTCCACCCAGCACCCAGTTTGTTCCTTTAGTGTCTCCTTGAAAGAAAAAACATAGGAATTTTAATTTTCATTTGTCCTCCTTTTCAAATTCATATTCATGAAGCACAAGACTAAGAGATAGTAGCATAATAGCATTATAGCCGTACATTTTCTTGTGGTTTGACTTAATCTCACCATGCTTCTTTGCATCTGTGATCTTCCAATTGTTGTGAATCAAGCACCCAGATTGGCGGAAATCACCATCTTTCTAAATTCTGTGTTTTGCGTGCATTCCTATCCTATTCTGTCTATTTCCTATCCCTGCATTGTTAGAATCATGAAATTCAAACAAGCCATTACTCAATTACTTCATTACGGATATATGTCAAATAAAACCTTGTGTGGTTTGTCACTGCTCCTGCTTGACATTGTTCCACCCAGCTCAGTTACTCCAGCGAAGGAAGGGTTCACCACATGAGGATCCGCTCTCGGTATCTTTTGCAGCCTCAGATCTACTTCCCGCCGTGGCAGCCGACAAGCACATCTACCATCATCAAGCTGAGCGGATGACCTTGAGGACTACGGGTCCGCAAGAGGTCACACTCTTCCATAATGCTTCTTCGTTATCGTTGCTTAATATGATGACATGCTACATTATCGTCGTGTTCACCTATTAGACTCAGTCGGGTCCAAACTAATGCTGAAACTTGAGTTTTAAATGGTTGTGGGAATTTATATTGGGGCAGCATCGGTACTATCATCTACTATTTGGTTAATCTCGGTGTCTACTATGAGTTTCATGTTGGGTGCAAACAAACATTAAAGAGCCATTATCGTATTTTTTTAACTAAAGCTATTATCACCTTTATCATTGGTTTGGGTCTATCCACGGTTTGCTACCATCACTCTGGATTTGTGCATGCACTCCTTACATAATCTCACTATGTTTTATTCCTATGCATGCAGTTATTGTACACAATGGAACTGATCATGTAGAGCAAAGGAACGAGCCTTAGTGGCAATAAAATTTCATGCGGAGCGTCGTTCCATGGTGCGCAGCAGGCAGCCCCCTCTACCCATTTGGATCGTAATCAAGAGAAGATAACTATTATGAGGGGATTAGGAAGGAAGACCACTCCTATTTACCCCCATGAGGTCTTCGCTCTAACTTGGCATGCTGATGTTGGTAATATCATGCATATGGCGCACGCGTTATACTGTATACATTAAAGATGTCATACTTGGTTTAGACATGCTTTGTGTTAATGCCATCTGTTTAGTTTCTTTATGGTATATGTGAATCATGCAATTCCATCTTGTCTAGCCGGGCATCATATATGTGAATTTTGCAATGCCACTATTGTTGAGTCATCTTATATGTGAATTATATCATGCCATCATTTTTTATTACGTGTTAAATTTGTCAACAATTTTAGTACATTCAGGTTACTCTTCGATTGCATCAGCCATTTAGCACGGTCATGGAAAAATCTGGAGTGAAACAAGGTCTTGAGCGGAGACAATGCTATCGTGCGAAGCGCATGTCTTGCTGGTTACTGATAGCTCCTCGGAGGAGGATTCACAAGCAGATGACCGGTCATATCCCTCCCGAGGTGCATGCCCTAACTTGGCGAGGGTTATGTTGCTCATATCGTGCGTATGGTATCTTGCATTGTTATGTCATTTGCTTAGTTTAGACATGCTTTGTTAGTGAATACCACTGTTTAGTGTCTAATTACCATATATGTGAATTATGCAATGCCATCTTGTTGCAAGACATCATATATGAATTATGCAATGTTATCTTGTTGCAAGGCATTATGTATGTGAATTATGCAATGCCATGCTATTTAAACAAGCGTCATATATGTGAATTATATCATGCCGTCCTTTTTTGTATTTCTCATTGCTTTTGTCGACAATGTTTGTATATTCAACTGCTCTTCTGTGCATCAGCCATTTGAATTGGTGATGGAGAAATCTGGAGAGAAAACAAGGTCTTGAGCAAACAATGCTACTACCTGAAGTAGATATCTTCTGATTCACAGATAGCTCTTCATAGGATGATTGAGGAGGAGACCCGGTCCTATTATCCCCACAGGTGTATGCTCAAACTTGGCAGGTTATATTACTCATATAATGCATATGTTGTATTGCAATGCTTAGTTTTACATCATATACACAATATTGAATGCCATCATATGTCGATTGCCCTCTGCACACTTCCTTGGTATATAAATCATATATTTGAATTATGTCATGCCATGATGTTTACATAGACATCATGTATCTGAATATAGCATGCCAACCCATTTCTAAAGACATAAGATAGTTATATCATCTCATCATGTTTACATAGTCATCATATTTTAAATTATGTCATTCTATCCATGAATTATATCATGCCATCATGTTTCCATCGATGGCATGTTTGTGATTATGGCATGCCAACTCACTTTAATAGACACATCGTATAGTTATATCATGTCATCCTGTTTACATAGTCATCATATTTTGAAGTATGTCATTCTATCTGTTTAGTTAGCCATCATATATGTGAAATTGTGTCATGCTATCTGTTTAATTAGCCATCATATATGTGAAATTATGTCACGCTATTACATTTGCTTAGACAACATAAATGAATTATTTCATGCCTGTTTTCTTCCCTACTCCATTGCACTGTCTATCTTACAATGTCTATACATTCAATTACTTTTCTTGTTTATCAACCATTTCAATTGGAGGGAGTGATGGCGATGTCTGCGGGGAGTAAAACACGGTCTTGAAAATGATCGTGCTACACTGTCGATCAGATAGAACCACGGTTATACTTGCCCAAGAACCAGCCCCACCACATAACCCACACTCATACAAATTGTACCCCTACCGGTTGGACCTGAACCAGCTACACCTTCTAACTAACAACGGCAGATAGACACCGGTTCCGTTGACCTGCACCGTCTCCACCACGAGGCACCCAAACACGAGCGGTTAGTAAGGCAAGGCGATTGCCCAAACCACGAGGACCACCACTCAGAACGAAGTCAGCGCTTAAAAGCGGAAGAAAAATTGTTCTCGGGTGGGGTTCCGTAGCTATGGTTCATACTACTTTGCTCTTGCATCACTGTATTTCTTGATACCAACTAATTTCAAATTTGAAGGATGCAATTGAAACTCCAATGGCATAATTATGTTTTAAACCTGTTTCTTCAAGCGTGTTTGGCTGTTTCTGTTGTAACTTGCTACCATGTTGATTTCAGTTTCAATTGAATAAGCAGTTATGTTCACATGCCATGCACATTACAAGTGTTATTATTGCTGTGTAGTTTCCCACACTTATATTACATCTATGTTGCTTTGTCTTAAATAGATATGATTGACTGTATCTATCTTGATTTGTAACATAAACTAGAATGATATAGACCATACCGTGACCATACTACATAGATATATGTTTGTTTCATGTTGTTATCCTGTCCACCTTACTCTCTGAACTGGTTTACCAAAATGAGTTTCATATACTACATTGTAAACCTGAGATGTTTGTTTGTTTCTCTTTTAGAGCGGATAAAATATTGGAGAAGAGTACCTGTTATGCAATGGTAAAGGAAGTAATGCGAGATAAGGTTCAAGATAGTAGAGACATCCATGTTGGTCTCAAGAAAGCCATCAATGAATTGTAGCAGGGCTTGGTCTCGAAAGGTATAGATACCACGGAAGTTGTGATAAAAACTATATTGAAGACCTTGAGACAACCCCAAAGTCCTGTCTTGATGTAGTGTTTGAGTTCTTGGCTACCACTTCTTGGCACCAGCTCTTGAACTCGTTACTGAATCAGTTCGACTTCTTGAGTCTCAACTTCAAGTTGAAAGACATCGATCGAGATGTTATCGACGAGGCCGAAGGGCCGAGAATCCTGCATAATTCGGATGCATACTTTACGGTGCTTGACAAGCAATTGGAGGACTTAAGCACCAAACAAGAGAAAGTTAATAAGCACTAAGCATCTTGCCCGACATTATGGGTACCAGGATATTGTTTCTTGAGCTCTTACGAAGTGGTTTCAATTCTGGACTTGTTTTGCTCGCGGCATTTATATCTTTGTTGTGTTCCCCATATTTACCTTTGGTGGCGAACTTTGATGCCCGATAGATGTAATATATGTAATTGCCGTGATAGCCTAGTGTAAGTTGCTTGCTTATTTATTTCCTTTTGTCTTGTTTATTTGTTTGCTTGTAGTCGGTCACGATTCTTTTTCTGCGGTTTGCTAGTGGCTGCAATAACCTATTTTTTAAAACTAGGCGAATAACCACGGGCTAATATTTACTATAGTGACACTAGGCCTCCCTACGGGCCGTAGAAGCGATGGGCCTTCTACGGGCTGTAAAGCGGTGGGACTTCTGGGTAGTAGAAACAATGGGTCTTCTACGGGCGTGAAAGCGACCTTCTACGTGGTATCATCAATGGGCCTTCTACGGGCCATATCATCAATGGGCCTATCGGGCCATATGATGGATTGGCGAACATGGGCCAAACAAACCGCGTTACGGCCATAAGCGGGCTAGAAGTTGGAATCGTCCGTTCATGGGCCGACCATAACAGACCATCGTTAATAGGCCGTGTTGATGGCGCTATAAGCATTAGCGTATTAACGGACCACAAGCGGGCGGCGTAACCACGGGCTGAATTTGGCCCACGAAGAAAAAAATAGCGATGTGGGCCGTAAGTAAGCGAATCTTTGGAAAATAGCCCAGAATAAATGGGCTACGAGAAGGCGAAAAGATGACATGGGCTGAAGCATTAGCGGAATAACGGGCGTTAATGGGTATAAAGTGATACCTTTGTTCTTCTGGGCGATTTCTACGGGCGTTAATGGGTGTAAGTGATACACTATTCATTACGGGCGGTTTCTGCAGGCGTTAACGAGCCAAAAGTTACATAGGGCCTCATATGGGCGAAAAGCGTCATGGGCCATACATGGGCGAGAAGTGGCAAGTGGAATCATATTGGATGGCGGATGGCGCTCTTGGGCCTAATTGAATAAGGCGTGCGGGCCTTGGGTTAGCGGGCTGTAAATGGGCTATATGTGAACATGCGTTAACGAGGCTTTCCATGGGCCGACCTTGACTTTGACCAAGTCAAGCGGGCGGCCTTTTCACGGGAATGGGCCTCTGTTGGGGCGTACCGCGTGTCGGCGTATCATAAGCGCCTATCGACCCAGCAGCGGTGACCGTGTTTACGTCCGGCGATAAAATTTTACACATGGAAATTTCCCATTGGTGGGGCTGTTAACAGGTTATCGGATCAAAACCCGACCCGATAAACTTAACGGCGTTCGTTCACGGTGGATTCCGTGTCGGTCACCCTTCAACAACTTCCGTGTGCGCGATTTATCGTCATGGAAGTGGACACTTCGTGATGATAATTTTGGTAATGTCATGGAACACTTCTCTGACGACACGGTATGACTATCTTGATTACATCATAAATTTATCATGGATGTACATGCATGACAACGACCTACTATGACAAACATGTATTGTGGCCTTGGGATATTTAGCTACTGATAATTCCACGCTAATGATGCCACATCACCGATTCATGCATCGCTAATCTACGTGATGATTAGGAACCGATTCAAATTCAAATTCAAAATCAAGCAAACAATAGCGTTTTCAAATATTAAAACTAAAATGTTGGATGAACCATATATTGCATAGAGTAATTATGGTGGGAAGCCACACCTTTGTAAAATGTTTAAATACTATAAGATGGGTGAAACAATAGTAAAAACAATTATTGAAATACCTTTTGTAATTAAAAAATGTCAAACTAATTTATTTGAGGACTATACTTTTTGTTACTATGGACTAAGTTGAAATACTAATTTAGATGCTACGTGTATGTTTTACTAAAACTAAAATTAATAGGAAAATAATCTAAAGCGAGAAAAGGTAATATAATAAAAGAAAAAACCAAAACAGAAAATAAAACAAAACAAAGGAAAAGAAAGACCCCCAGGGGGTTTGAATTGGCCTCAGTGTTAGCCATCAACAAGCGACCCTAACCCCTCTACTAACACCACAGCCGAACCCAAGCCCACTACACCCACTCCCCAGTCCCCAGCCGCCACCCGGGGACCCGCCGCCCGCGTCCATGTCCCTGCCTTGGTTACGCCCGGTGCCGCCCGGACCGCCCGTCCTTATCTCCTCTCGATAAAATGCCGTGTGCCACCACCATGGCGGCACTGCCTCCTCCACGACGTCGTCCCATCCTCCTCCCAAAGCGCCATCGACCCTCGCGCCACGATCCCACAGCGTGGGTGAGAACCCCTCCGTCTCTCTCCTACAGCCATGCAGCCGACCACCCGCCTCCTGCTCGCCGTGGCGCCCGGGGCTCCGCCCCTCGCGTTTCTTGCGTCGCTCACGCTGCGCCCCTTTTGGCACCCTCGCCGCAGCCCATAACCATGGTGCCGGCGCTCGTCACCGCCCGCGGCGCACCTGCACAGCAGCAGCGCGTGCGCTCGCTGCGCCTGAACATGCGGCGCAGCCCGCCCTCTGCCGCCGCAAGACGTGTCCTCCACCCACGGCAGCGCCGCGCCAGCGCAACACGCGCGCCTCACGGCCTCGGCCATGCCTTTCTTTATCACTTCATTGCGCCCCCTGCTCATTGCGGTGTGTGGCCTGCATGCGAACCGCCGCGCCCTTCGAGCCAACACCGCATCACTTGCGCCCTGCGCCCATCCACTGGCGACCACGGTGCCCGCCCGTGGCCGGGCCGGCCATGCCGCGTGCCCCTAAGCGTGCGCCCGAGCAGACGCTAGTAACCGTTCCCCATACCTGTATGGCCTGCAGGGCCAATGACTATGAGGCCCAAGCCCTGAGCGAAAATAAAAAAGGTTTACAAAATGAATAAAATAAATAAATACTAATTAAATTAATTAATTAAGTTAATTAATCCTATTTAATTAATCTAATTATCTAGTTAGTTTAATTAAGCCGTAATTAGAATTAGTTAAACCTAATTAGACTAAGCAGTCCAGCGATGAGCAGGACCCACGTCGGTTGACCAGTCAGCGCCTCTGTTGACTGGCGACTCATCTTGGCGTCGATGAGCCTTATTACAGATAATGTTGGATTAAAATAGTTAAATAAATGCTAAAGTGATTTAAATCTTTTAAAATCAATATAAAATAAACCGTAGCTTCGGATGGAAAAACTTTGTACATGAAAGTTGCTCGAGCAGCGAAGACGCAATCGAATCGCAGCCCGTTGGATTACACCACATCCCTAGCATAGCAACCACACAACTTTCCCCTCCGGTTCATCGTAAAAAGCGAAACAAGGATACTTTCCGGATGTTTCCCCCCCGACAGTATCACCTCCCTCTGCGTTAGGTCACCTCTAGCACAGCGTATTGCCATATTCGCTTTGTGATGCTTTGATTGCTCTGTTATTTATTGTATTTCCCCTCCGTTACTTCTTTTAGTGAACACAGAGGCCCAGCCTTGTCTTTGGTGCCCCAATCGACTCGTTGTTGATGACCCTCCTTCTTGTCGAGCAGCCAGGGCAAGCCCCCTTGATCACTAGATATCACCTATTCTTCTCTATCTGCTTGCATTAGAGTAGTGTAGCATATTCTTGCTTCGGTTAATCATATTCTGCACGCCTTTGTCATTGTTACTCTGATTGTTACCCTTACACCTTTATCCTCTTGCTTAGTATAGGATGCTAGTATTCCATAAGTGGCCCTACACTCTTGTCAAATGCGCCATGCTGTACTCTTTGGGCGTGATCACTTGGAGGTGATCTCGGGCATATACTATATACTTTATACTATTACATTACTTGTAATCTTGTTTGGAGATGAAATTTGAAGGGCGGTGGCTCCATCCCGTGAGGTGGGCCTGGGTTCCGCGGTCCTATTTGTTACTTTGTGGCGGGGCGGCAGGCAGAGTTGATACCACCTAGGTGAGAGGTGGGCTGGCCTGGTCGGCGTTCGCGATTACTTTAATAACAGCTTAACAAGATCTTGGTATTTGATCGAGTTGGGTCGTTGACCTTATCGCACTAACAGCCACGTGGGACAAGATATGGGCAACCAGCGTCGTGGTATCGGCGAAGCTCTTTTGGCGTCGGCGGCGTGGCCGTAGCCTGATAGGGATGGACGCACGCTAGGCTAGGTACGCCTCCGGCAGCGTCATAGCGTCTCGGTGTGCAATGGTCGATGGGCCCGGACCCTGCGGCGCATAGGATTTGACCGGCGTCTTGACCTCTCTGTGAGCCTAGGTGGGGCTGCGGCGTGTTGATCTCCGAGGCGGACATGACCGGAAAGTGTGCCCGACCGGAGGATCGGCGTGTCGGGTAATGTGGTGACCCTGCGGGGAAGTTTATCTATTGAATAGCGCGATCTTGATAAAGGGCGACTTGGGTTGTACCTTGACCTTATGACAACTAGAACGGATACTAATAATAATACACCTTCCAAGTGCGGATATAACCCGGTGATCGCTCTCTAGCGAGGCTGACGAGGAGGGATCACGGGTAGGGTTCGCTATGCGATGCTACTTGGAGGACTTCAATCTACTCTCTTCTACATCTTTGCCAAGGCGGAGGCTGCGGAGCGTAGTCTTGACATGATTAGCTATCCCCTCTTATTACGGCATTACTGCGAGTTCGGTCCACCGATATGCCCCTTTACACATATACCCATGCATATGTAGTGTAGCTCCTTGCTTGCGAGTACTTTGGATGAGTACTCATGGTTGCTTTCTCCTTCTTTTTCACTATCCCTTCTACTGGTTGCTGCGGCGGATCTTTGGAGCCAGGATCCGGGCGCCACCGTCGATGGCGACTCCTACTACGGAGGTGCCTACTACTATGTGCAGCCTGCTGGCGGCGACCGGGAGTAGTTAGGAGGATTCTAGGTAGGAGGCTGCGCCTCTTCGATCTGTATCCCGGTTTGTGCTAGCCTTCTTAAGGCAAACTTGTTTAACTTATACTCGTACTCGATATTGTTGCTTCGGCTGACTTCGTCTATGATCGAGCACTTGTATTGAGCCCTCGAGGCCCCTAGCTTGTATTATGATGCTTGTATGACTTATTTATGTTTTAGAGTTGTGTTGTGATATCTTCCGTGAGTCCACGATCTTGATCATACACATTTGCGTGCATGATTAGTGTGCGATTGAATGGGGTGTACATACGTATCATCACGGAGTGTATTTTTTGTAGTGCCCTATGCTAAATATATGAAATATATTGTCACTAATAAAAAGAAAGATATCGGGCTGAAATTTCCACCATGCTTGCTAATTACACTTTTAAGGGTGGAATACCAAAGAAACTTGGAGATCGGGAGTACCTACTATACCATGCTCCATTAAAAGAAACTATGTTAAAACTGCTTTATGTGATCTTGGAGCGGTGTTAGTGTTATGCCTCTCTCTTTATATACGTGAACTTGATTTGAATAAGTTGACACCTCTGAAATATCTTTGCAAATGGCTGATAAACCAACTGCTATACACAGCCGTTATTTGTGAGGATGTGCTGTTGTGGTTGCAAGCGTTACTATTTTAACGGACTTTGTTATTCTTGATATTCGAGGATGATGATATGTCTATTATTCTTTAAGACCTTTTCTTAATCTGCGAGGGCTGTTATTGATTGCAACAAAGGCAATGTCACTTTTCATGTTAATGGTAATGAGCAAGCGGTACACTTTCAGAGAAACAACCTCAAGTTCATAGTACTAACTCTATTGGAAAAATTCCATCGATTATATTTGGAGGTTTTGAATTTCCTCTTCTCTTGTCAAGAAGAAATATGATATACTTATTATTGGGGATGTGCATATCCCGTTGAGGTAACTATAGTGTTATTGAAATTTCTCCGGTTCCATGTTAGTGGATTCCTTTTGATGAGCATGAGATGGATGAGACTAGAAGCACAACCATACGTACCCTCTCTATACTTTACATTATTTAGTTGAAATAAAGTAAAAATAGTATTTTTACATGCATTTCCTGATTTATCCGTGCAATATAAAATATCTAGAAAATAAAAGTCCTCGAGAATGACATGCCAATTTAATATGATTTTTTCGAGAATATTTGAGGATTTATGGTGCAAAAATCACATGGAGGCTGCCACCGGCCACGAGGTGGAGGTCGCCCTACCCCTAGGCGCGCCGCCATGGGCCCAGGGTGGCCCTCCTCCACTTATTCCTGCACCCATCCTCTTCTTTTCCTCCCACAAACACGAAAAACCAACTCAAGCACGAGTTCGGCCCTCTTATTTGTGATTTTGATCTCCTTGCTCAAAGCACCCCTCATTAAAACTGCTTTGGGAGATCGTTCATTGGTATGTGACTCCTCCATTGGTCCAATTAGTTTTTGTTCTAGTGCTTTATTCATTGCAAATTTGTGCTGCATAGGTGACCATGTTCTTGAGCTTGCATGTCAAATTTATATGGTTCCAAGTAGTTCTAATGCTTGATATAGGCTCTAGGCACTTGTAGGAGTAGTTGCTATCAGCTTTATTGAAGTTGGTTCACTTTTGTTTGAAGTTTCTAGAAATTTCAGATTATTTCAGAAAATGAATGAAGAGACTTTTGAGGGGCTCATCGGCGAAGCTCAAGGAGAAACAAAATGAAAAGCCACAGAGGCCCAAATATAATTTGCCTCGTGCAGGAAGATCGGCCGTGTGAATGGCCTTCCGATGACTTCTTGAGAAGGCGAATTTATGAGGATTTCTATTCATTAATTGAGAATGCGGCCTCACCGACTTCCTCCGCGACCAACGTCATCGGTATCTCTTACTCACAAATACTTTTGTGCAAAACTTCTACTTTTCCCTAAGGAATCACCTTCTTGGTAGAGTTCCATTTATATAGCGTTGTTAAGAAGGCGTCGTTAGCTGAATTTTGCAAGGTTTGCAAAATACCCTCGAGTACCTTAGATGAACCACCGTAATGAAGTGGAATCATTTATTAACACTATCACTATGGGAGAAACCAGGAAGGCTTACGATGCAAGAATCACTAGCATACATTTTCCGGTTTCGCTACTTTGCCATATTTGCTAGTCGTTGCTTGATTGGTGCATTGAAGCTGTGAAACCTTAGTGTTCTGATATTATCGTTTTGTTCCATGGTTTATACCGACAACACTATTAGTATGGGCGGAATTGTTGCTAGGCGGTTAACTCTGAACCATACTAAGGGCCCCATTTTGGAGGCATTTATGCTTCACGCCTCGCTGCACATTTTAACATCCTTTAGTCTTCATGAGAAAGAAGAAAATTGCTGCCGTGCTTATCTAGATTATAAGAGTATGCTAGCGCATAATTTTATTGTTAAGGGCGGGATGGAGAGCTCAAATATAAATTATTCTTTCATAAACATTATCCTGAAACTATTACCTTGCTGCTCCTTCTTTGTTTAATTTTGAAGGACTTTATCTAGATTCTGAGGGCTGCCGTTCAAGCCTACGGAATCCTGCACCAGCCGGAACCGGAACCACAAGATGAGCCTCCCGACAATCTGTTTATTCTTGGGATCGAGATGGCTGTCGGCGATGGCGGTCGAGTCCTCTTCGTCTGTCGACCCCAACTATTCTTCGTGTGATGATCGACCAGGCTACACCTCGGGTATCCATGAGCTATCCCGGCAATAAACCAACAGGCCAAAGCCTAAGCTTGGAATCGTATTTCTCATCGACATTACATTTATGTTCACACACACTCATTGCTAGATGTCGTTGCTCATACTCTTTCTTTGTAATATCCATGCTAGTTTATTTTCTTTTCCTGCTTTCTTCTTGTGTGTTTAATAAACTTTAAGAAAAACCAAAAAAATTAGTAGTAGTTTATTTTTACTGCTGTAGTAGTACTCCCTCCGTCCCATAATGTAAGGCGTTTTTGACACTAAGCGTAGTAACAAAAGCGTCTTACATTCAGAACGGAGAAATAATAATAAAATAAAACCAAAAATATTTCCGTTCTTCTTTTGCTTGTTGGGAGCTTTCCGTGTAAATAGTTTTATTTCTTTTCTTTTCTTTGGGAATTGGTGGGAAGACCATAATTAAATTGTTGAAGTGGCTCTTATATGCATTATTGTTGATTTAACCAAGAGCCCATATTGCCTTGTCTTCTCCTATTTATTGAATGCTCCATGATTCGGCTTAGTCAATGCCGTGCACTCTTATTATTATTCACATCGTTCGATTAGTGCAAGGGAAAGGCAATTATGACGATATATGATGGGTGGCTTGAGATGGGAAAAGCTGGTATGAACTCGACCTCTTTTTTTGTAAATATGATGAGTTCATCATTCTTGATTTAGCTTATTATGAATAAACATGTTTGCAATGACAATTAGAGATCATAGTTGCTTGTGCCGTGCTTGATTAGCTATGAGTTATAATGGTTTACCTTGCGTGCCAACATGCTATTGAGATGGTTATGATGTGGTATAGCGGGGTGGTATCCTCCTTTGAATGATTTAAGTGACTTGACTTGGCACATGTTCACACATGTAGTTGAAACAAATCAACATAGCCTTCCACGATATTTATGTTCATGGTGAATTATATCCTACTCATGCTTGCATCAATGTTTATTAATTTTAATGCATGTACATGGTATTATCGCTCTCTAGTTGGTGGCTTCACGGTCTTTTGCTAGCCTTCACTTGTACTAAGCGGGAATCGCTTGTGCATCAATCATAAACCCCAAAGCTATTCGAGATGAGTCCACTATACCTTCCTATATCACGGTATCTACCTGCCGTTCCAAGTAAATTTGTATGCCAAACTCTAAACCTCCAAATAAACATTACTGTTTTGTATGCTCGAATAGCTCATGTATCAACCAAGGCTGCCCTTATCTTCCATGTTAGGCGGGTTATTCTCAAGAGAGTGGACTCGCTCCTCCTCACGAAAAATGGCTGGTCACGGGATGCAGGTCCATGCTTTATGCAAACTAAATCAAAATTAATTGCAAACAAAACTCCCCTAGGACACGATGTTAGTTGGAGGCACTTTCGTTGTTTGAGCAAGCCATGGATTGATGCTTGTTGGTGGAGGGGAGTATAAACTTCACCATTCTGTTTGGGAACCGCCTATAATGTGTGTGACATGGAAGATATCGCCATCTCTTAGTTATTCGTTGATAATGGAAGTATACCGCTCAAAATATTATTTATCTCTATTTCAAAACCGAGCTCGGCACCTCTACAAATCCCTGCTTCCCTCTGCGAAGGGCCTATCTATTTACTTTTATGTTGAGTCATCACCCTCTTATTAAAAGCACTAGTTGGAGATCACAACTATCATTTGCATTCATTATTGTTAATCTATATTGGGTATTACTATGATTGGATCTCTTTTACCATGAATTACAATGTCTAGTCATCCTTGATCTTTAAAGGTGCTTTCTGCATTTATGTTTTGCGGTCTTAGAAAGGGCTAGCGAGATACCATCTTGTTATATCATATTATGATTATTTTGAGAAAGTGTTGTCATCAAAGATTTATTATTATGACTTCGCTAGTTGATTATGCTATTGATATGAGTGATCATGAGACCTCGAATTATTGCAAATGTGGTTAGTTATAATCTTTCTTTGAAAACTTGAATCTTTGGCTTGACATATTTACAACAACAAGAGCAAGCGAGTTTGTAAATGTTTTCTTTCTCTTTCGGTTTGTCAACTGAATTGCTTGAGGACAAGCAATGGTTTAAGCTTAGGGGAGTTGATCGTCTCCGTCGTATCTACTTTTCAAATACTTTTCCCTTGTTTTGGACTCTAACTTGTATGATTTGAATGGAACTAATCGGATGGCGCTGTTTTACTGCAGAATTGCCATGATGTTGTTTATGTGCAGAAAACAAAAGTTCTCGGAATGACCTGAAACTCCATGGAATATCTTACAATAAATAATAAAAATCCTCGCCAAAGATGAAGACCAGGGCCCACACCGTCCACGAGGTGGGGCCTTCCTAAAGGGCGCCCCTACCTCATGGGCCCCTAGAGACCTTCGATACCAACTCAACTCTATATATTTGCTTTGGGAGAAAAAAATTAAGGAGAAGAAATCATCGCGTTTTACGATCTGGAACCGCTGCCAAGCCTAAAACCTCTCGGGAGGCTGATGCAGAGTCCGTTCGGGGCTCGGGAGGGGATTAAATGCGCGTCGTCATCATCAACCATCCTCCATCACCAATTTCATGATGCTCACCGCCGTCGTGAAGTAATTCCATTATAAGCTTGCTGGGCGGTGATGGGTTGGATGAGATTTATCATGTAATCGAGTTAGTTTTGTTGAGGGTTTGATCCTAGTATCCACTATGTTACGAGATTAATGTTGCTATGACTTTGCTATGTAATGCTTGTCACTAGGGCCCAAGTGCCATGATTTCAGACCTGAACCTATTATGTTTTATGAATATATGTGAGTTCTTGATCCTATCTTGCAAGTCTATAGTCACCTACTATGTGTTATGATCCGGCCCGAAGTGACAATAATGAGACCACTCCGGTGATGACCGTAGTTTGAGGAGTTCATGTATTCACTATGTGCTAATGCTTTGTTCGGTTCTCTATTAAAGGAGGCCGTAATATCCCTTAGTTTCCATTAGGACCCCGCTGCCACGGGAGGTAGGACAAAAGATGTCATGCAAGTTCTTTTCCATAGCGCGTATGACTATATTGAATACATGCCTACATTACATTGATGAATTGGAGCTAGTTCTGCGTCACCCTATGTTATGGTATTACATGATGAACCGCATACGGCATAATTATCCATCAACGATCGATGCCTGAGCTTTCCATATCTTGGTTTACGTTTATTTACTTTCCGTTGCTCTTTTTACAACACTACAAAACACCAAAATATTACTTTTGCTTCCTTTACTTTTGTTACCGTTACCACCACTATCATATTACTTTGCTACTAAACACTTTGCTGCAGATACTAAGTTTCGGGTGTGGTTGAATTGACAACTCAGCTGCTAATACTTGAGAATATTCTTTGGCTTCCTTGTCGAATCAATAAATTTTGGTTGAATACTCTACCCTCGAAAACTGTTGCGATCCCTATGCTTGTGCGTTATCGGGAAGTATTGCTTGGTGATTGTGGATGGTTACTCAAGATACACTTGGGTATATTTCTTCAAGAGGAAGGCGAGAACCAACAAACCGTCATTGACTTTGCAAATGAAGCCAACGTCGACACAATGCAAAGATCTTGACAATAAGAAGTGACAGCGACATCGAGTTCAAGAACTACACCTTGGATGAGTTTCTTAGTGATGGGGAATCAAGCATCAATATTCACTTCCCCACACCCCTCAACAAAATGGTGTAGTAGAGAGGAAGAACGGACTTTGATGGATGTGGCCAGGACCATGATGGGCGGAGTTCAAGTCTCCATACAACTTTTGGGCGAAGCCATCAACACCGCGTGGCATGCATCCAATCGGCTCTACCTCCTCAAGGGTTTGAACAAGACTCCATATGAGATTCTCACGGTACAAGCCCAACCTCAAGTACTTCGGGATTGTTGGGTGTAAGTGTTTCATTCTCAAGAAGGTGTTCATTTGTCTAAATTTGAGGCTAGAGCTCAAGAGGGCATATTTGTTGGTTATGCTACAAACTCTCATGCTTACCGTGTCCTCAATAAGTCCATGGGACTTATTGAGGAGACATGTAATGAGTTTGATGAGAATACTGGCTCCCAAGTGGAGCAAAGTGGTACCTGTGATGTGGTGATGAAATTCCTCCCAAGCCATAAGAAGAATGGGTATTGGCTTTATCCTACCCATTGAGGAACCCCTTGTTGGGAAAGCAACGAGAAATTCAAAATTTTCTCGCATCACCAAGATCAATCTATGGAGTAATCTGTAGCGAGAGGAAGGACGGTGCATCTACATACCCTTGTAGATCGCTAAGCGGAGCGTTACAAACGCGGATGAAGAGTCGTACTCGTGGCGATTCAGATCACGGTTGATTCGATCTAAGCACCAAACAAGCGGTGCCTCCCGTTCAACACACATACAGCCGGGGCGTCTCCTCCTTCTTGATCCAGCAAGGGAGAGGAGAAGTTGAGGAGAACTTCTGACGGCCTGCGATGGCATGGTGGTGATGGAGCTCGTGGTTCTCGTGAGCCTACCGCAAGCACTACGGAGGAGGAGATGTTGGAGGGAGAGGGTTGCGCCGGGAAGGTGCAGCTCCCATCGCCTCCCACTATATATAGGGGTGGAGGGATTATTTCTTGCCCTCCAAGTCCATTGGGCGTTGGCAAAGGTGGGAGGAAAGAAATCCCATCCTTTCCTTTCCCCACCGATTGTTATCCCTCCTTTTTAGGGATCTTGATCTTATCCTTGAGGATATGATCTTATTCCTTCTAAGGGGGATCTTAGTGCCTTGACCAGGGGTGTGGGGCCTTGCCCCCACTACGTTCATGTGGGTCCTCCCATGCAGTGGGCCCCACTCTGGAACCTTCTAGAACCTTCCGGTACAATATGAAAATCCCGAACATTTTCCGATGGCCAAAATAGGACTTCCCATATATTAATCTTTACCTCCGCACCATATTCAATAGGGTGCAACTATGATATTCGGACACACCATCACACTATGGTGTTCGGTAGGTATTATTGTGAAACAATTTCCACAATGTCTTAATTGCGTACCAAAGCTGCGTAACTCGGATACTCATCTCTATGATCATATCATAGACATTTTATCCTCTTGTCACGATGATCTTTAACTTCACTCTGAAATTACTTGAACCATTCAATAATTCAGATTTGTGTTTCATCAAGTAAATATACTCAACATCTACTCGAATCATCGTGAAGTAAGAACATAATGATATTCCTTGCATGCCTCAACACTCATTGGACTGCATACATCAAAATGTGTTTACTTCCAACAAGTTGCTATCTTGTTCCATCTTAATGAAAGCGAGGATTTTCAGTCATCTTGCCCATGTGGTATGATTTTCATATCTCAAGTGATTCAAAATCAAGTGAGTCCAAGCGATCCATCTGCATGGAGTTTCTTCATGCGTATACACCAATAGAAATGGTTAGCATGTCTCAAACTTTTCAAAAATGAGTGAGTCAAAGATCCATCAACATGGAGCTTCTTCATCGTTTACACCAATATGACTTACATGGCGATTGCCACAAGTAAGTGGTACTATCATTACTATCTTATATCTTTTGGCATGAAAATGTGTATCACTACGATCGAGATTCAATAAACCATTCTTTTAGGTGCAAGACCATTGAAGGTTTTATTCAAATAAATAGAGTAACCATTATTCTCCTTAAATGAATAACCGTATTGCGATAGACATAACCCAATCATGTCTATGCTCAGCATAAACACCAAATAACAATTATTTAGGTTTAACACAAATCTCGATGGTAGAGGGAAGCGGCGATGCTTGATCACATCAACCTTTGAAACACTTCAACACATATCGTCAGCTCACCTTTAGCTAGTCTCCGTTTATTCCGTAGCTTTTATTTTGAGTTACTAACACTTAGCAACAGAACGGTATCTAATACCCTGGTGCTGCTAGGAGTACTAGTAAAGTACACATTAACACAATGTATATCAATATACTTCTATCGACCTTGCCAGACCTTCTCATCTACCAAGTATCTAGGGTAATCACCTTGGTGTCCGTTCCTCTCATTCTGAAGCACTTAGTCTCGGGTTTGGGTTCAACCACAGGTTTCTTCCTTGGAGCACAACTGATTTTCCGTTTCATGAAGTACCTTCTTGTCCTTGCCCTTCTTGAAACTAGTGGTTTCACTAACCATCAACAATTGATGCTCCTTCTTGATTTCTACATTAAGTGGTGTCGAACATTGTGAATAGCTCAAGGATCATCATATCTATCCCTGATATGTTATAGTTCATCACGAAGCTTCTAGCAGCTTGGTGGCAATGACTTTGGAGAAACATCACTATCTCATCCGGAAGATCAACTCCCTCGATTCAAGTGATTGTTGCACTTTCGAGACAATCTGAGCACAAGCTCAACGATTGAGCTTTTCTCCCTTAGTTTGCAGGCTAAGAAAATTGTGGAGATCTTATACCTCTTGGCGTGAAGCCGAGCTTGAAATCTAATTTCAGCCCTCGAAACATCTCATATGTTCGTGGCGTTTGAAATACGTCTTTGGTGCCTCAACTCTAAACCGTTTAAGCGAACTATCACGTAGTTATCAAGGCGTTTATATCGGATGTTACGCAACATCCAAAGGCGGCGTTAGAGTTTAGCACACGGCGGTGCATTAAGGACATAAGCCTTCTCTGTCCGCATAATTTGCTCTGTCAACTTTCAACTATATTTTCTCTAGGAACATATCTAAAACAACGAGAACTAAAGCGCGAGCTATGACATAATTTGCAAAGGGTTTTTGACTATGTTCAGGATAATTAAGTTCATCTTATGAACTCCCACTCGAGATAGACATCCCTCTAGTCATCTAAGTGATTACATGATCCAGTCAACTAGGCCTTGTCCGATCATCACGTGAGACGGACTAGTCATCATCGGTGAACATCTTCATGTTGATCGTATCTACCATACAACTCATGCTCGACCTTTCGGTCTCTTGTGTTCGAGGCATGTATGCGTACATGCTAGGCTCGTCAAGTCAACCTAAGTGAATCGCGTGTGTAAATCTGGCTTACACCGTTGTATGTGAGCGTAAGAATCTATCACACCCGATCATCACGTGGTGCTTGAAGCAGCGAAATTTACATAGCAGTTGCACGATTAGGGGACACTTTCTTGAAATTTTAATGAGGGATCATCTTATTTACTACACTGCGTTCTAAGAAAATAAGATGCATAAACATGATAAACATATGTTGTATTGCAATGCTTAGTTTTACATCATATACACAATATTGAATGCCATCATATGTCACATTGCCCTCCACTTTTCTTGGTATATAAATCATATATTTGAATTATGTCATGCCATGATGTTTATAGACATCATGTATCTGAATTATGGCATGCCAACCCATTTTCTAAAGACATAAGATAGTTATATCATCTCATCATGTTTACATAGTCATCATATTTTAAATTATGTCATTCTATCCATGAATTATATCATGCCATCATGTTTCCATCGATGGCATGTTTGTGATTATGGCTCACTTTAATAGACACATAGTATATAGTTATATCATGTCATCCTGTTTACATAGTCATCATATTTTGAAGTATGTCATTCTATCCTGTTTAGTTAGCCATCATATATGTGAAATTGTGTCATGCTATCTGTTTAATTAGCCATCATATATGTGAAATTATGTCTGCTATTCATTTGCTTAGACAACATAAATGTGAATTATTTCATGCCCTGTTTTCTTCCTACTATCCATTGCACCCTCATCTTACAATGTCTATACATTCAATTACTTTTCTTGTTTATCAGCCATTTCAATTGGAGGGAGTGATGGCGATGTCTGCGGGAGTAAAAACACGGTCTTGAAATGATCGTGCTACTGTCGTCTGAGATAGAACCAGGTTATACTTGCCAAGAACCAGCCCCACCACACATAACCCACACTCATACAAATTGTACCCTACCCGGTTGGACCTGAGACCAGCTACACCCTTCTAACTAACCCCGGCAGATAGACACCCGGTTCCGTTGACACGGCGTCTACCACCAGGCACCCAAACACGAAGAGTTAGTAAGGCAATGCGATTGCCCAAACCACGAGGACCACCACTCGAACCGAAGTCAACGCTAAAGCGGAAGAAAAATTGTTCGGGTCGGGTTCCGTAGCTATGGTTCATACTACTTTGCTCTTGCATCCTTGTATTCTTGATACCAACTAATTTCAAATTTGAAGGATGCAATTGAAACTCCAATGGCGCATGGTTATGTTTTAAACCTGTTTCTTCAACGTGTTTGGCTGTTTGCTGTTGTAACTTGCTCTGTGTTGATTTCAGTTTCAATTGAATAAGCAGTTATGTTCACATGCCATGCACATTACAAGTGTTGTTATTGCTGTGTAGTTTCCACACTTATATTACATCTATGTTGCTTTGTCTTAAATAGATATGATTGACGTATCTATCTTGATTTGGCAACATAAACTAGAATGATATAGACCATACCGTGACCATACTACATATATATGTTTGTTTCATGTTGTTATCCTGTCCACCTTACTCTTGAACTGGTTTACCAAAATGAGTTTCATATACTACATTGTAAACCTGAGATGTGTTTGTTTGTTTCTCTTTTAGAGCGGATAAAATATTGGAAGAGTACTGTTATGCAATGGTAAAGGAAATGTCTGAGATAAGGTTCAAGATAGTGAGACATCCATGTTGGTCTCCAAAGCCATCAATGAATTGTGAGGGCTTGGTCTCGAAAGGTATAGATACCACCGAAGTTGTGATAAAACTATATTGAAGACAACGAGACAACCCCAAAGTCTGTCTTGATGTAGTGTTTGAGTTCTTGGCTACCTTCTTGCTGACTCTTGAACTCGTTACTGAATCAGTTCGACTTCTTGAGTCTCAACTTCAAGTTGAAAGACATCGATCGAGATGTTATGCGACGAGGAAGCCGAAGGGTGAAAGTCCTGCATAATTCAGATGCATACTTTGAATTGCAACAACAAAATTTGGAGGACTTAAGCACCAAACAAGAGAAGTTAATAAGCACTAAGCATCTTGCGACATTATGGGTACCAGGATATTGTTTCTTGAGCTCTTGAAGTGGTTTCAATTCTGGACTTGTTTTGCTCACGGCATTTATATCTGTTGTTCCCCATATTTGCACTGGTGGCGAACTTTGATGCCCAGTAGATGTAATATGTGTAATTGCCGTGATAGCCTAGTGTAAGTTGCTTGCTTATTTATTTCCTTTTGTCTTGTTTATTTGTTTGCTTGTAGTCAGTCAGTTCTTTTTCTGCGGTTTGCTAGTGGCTGCAATAACCTATTTTTAAAAACTAGGCGAGAATAACCACGGGCTAATATTTACTATAGTGACACTAGGCCTCCTACGGGCCGTGAAAGCGATGGGCCTTCTACGGGCTGAAAGCAGTGGGACTTCGGGCCGTGAAACAATGGGTCTTCTACGGGCGTGAAAGCGAACCTTCTGGGCCGTATCAATGGGCCTTCGGGCCATATCATCAATGGGCCTTATCACGGGCCATATGATCGATTAGCGAACATGGGCCAACAAACGCGTTCGGCCATAGCGGGCTAGAGTTGGAATCGTCCGTTCATGGGCGACCATAACGAGCCATCGTTAATAGGCGTGTTGATGGCGCTATAAGCGGCCAGCGATAACGGACCACAAGCGGGCATTGTAACCACGCAGGCTGAATTTGGCCCACAAGAAAAAAATAGCGATGCGGTAGTAAGTAAGCGAATCTTTGAAAATAGCCCAGAATAAATGGGCTCACGAAGGCGAAAGATGACATGGGCTGAAACATTAGCGGAATAACGGGCGTTAATGGGTATAAAGTGATACTTTGTTCTTCTGGCCAGTTTCACCGCAGCGTTAATGGGTGTAAGTGATACACTATTCATTACGGGCGGTTTCACCGGGCCGTTAACAGGCCAAGAGTTATAGGGCCTCATATGGGCGAAAGGCGTCATGGGCCATACATGGGCGAAGTGGCAGGCTGGAATCATATTGGATGGCGGATGGCTCTGGGCCTAATTGGAATAGGCGCGGGCCTTGGGTTGCGGGCTGTAAATGGGCTATATGTGAACATGCGTTAACGAGGCTTTCCATGGGCCGACCTTGACTTTGACCAAGTCAAGCGGGCGGCCTTTTCACGAGAATGGGCCTCTGTTGGGGCGTACCGCGTGTCGACGTATCATAAGGCGCTTCTCGACCCAGCGGCGGTGACACGTGTTTCGTCCGGCGATAAAATTTTACATGGAAATTTCCCATTGGTCGGGGCTGTTAACAGGTTATCGGATCAAAACCCGACCCGATAGCAACGGCGTTCGTTCACGGTGGATTCCACGTGTGGTCACCCTTGAAAAGCACTTCCGTGACGTGCGATTTATCGTCATGGAAGTGGACACTTGATGATAATTTTGGTAATGTCATGGAACACTTCTCTGACAGCGCAGGTATGACTATCTTGATTCTGTCATAAATTTATCATGGATGTACATGCATGACAAAAAGCGACCTACTATGACAAACATGTATTGTGGCCTTGGGATATTTAGCTACTGATAATTCCACGCTAATGATGCCACATCACTTGATTCTTGTCCTAATCTCGTGTTAGTTGAACCGATTCAAATTCAAATTCAAAATCAAGCAAACAATAGCGTTTTCAAATATTAAAACTAAAATGTTGGAGTGAACCATATATTGCATAGGTAATTATGGTGGGAAGCCACACCTTTGTAAAATGTTTAAATACTATAAGATGGGTGAAACAATAGTAAAAACAATTATTGAAATACCTTTTGTAATTAAAAAATGTCAAACTAATTTATTTGAGGACTATACTTTTTGTTACTATGGACTAAGTTGAAATACTAATTTAGATGCTACGTTGTATGTTTACTAAAACTAAAATTAATAGGAAAATAATCTAAAACAGAAAAGGTAATATAATAAAAGAAAAAGGCAAAACAAAAATAAACAAAACAAAAGGAAAAGACCCCCAGTGGCTGAAACCTCAGCCAGTTGGCCATCAACAGGCAGCCCACTAACCCTCTACTAACACAGGCGCCAAACCCAAGCCTACACCCACTCCCCGATCCCCGCGCCACCCGGGGACCCATGCACGTCCCACGCCCGCCTTAGTTCGCCCGGTGCCGCCCGCACCGCCCGTCCTTATCTCCTCTCGATCGTGCGCCGTGTTGCCACCACCATGGCGGCCTGCCTCCTCCGCGACATCGTCCCCATCCTCCTCCCCAAGCGCCATCGACCCTCGCACGATCCCACCCGTGGGGTGAGAACCTCCGTCTCTCTACAGCCATGCGCCGACCACCACGCCTCCCTGCTCGCCGTGGCGCCCAGGCTCCGCCCCTCGCGTTGCGTCCGCTCCTTTCTTGCTTTTATTTCCCTCGCCGCAGCCCATAACCGCCGTGCGGCTTCGTCCCCGCCCCCGCCGCCTGACACCCGCAGCACCTGCGTCTGCGCCCTGAACAACGGCGCAGCCCGCCTCTGCCGCCACAAGCCGTGTCCTCCACCCACGACGCGCCTGCCCAGCGCAACACCGCGCCTCACGGCCTCGGCCACCTTTCCTTTGTCGCTTCATGCGCTGCCACGGCTGGCGATGCGTGGACATGGCGCCGAACCGCGGCGCCCTTCGAGCAGCACCGCATGCTGCGCCCTGCGCCCATCCACTGGCCGACACGGTGCCCGTGGTGGCCGGTACGCCCATGCCGTGCGTGCCCCTAAGCGTGCGCCGAGAGCGAGCGCGCACTCCATTCCCCCGCCACCGTATGGCCTCGGGCCATGACTAACGAGGCCCAAGCCTGAGCGAAAATAAAAAAGGTTTACAAAATGAATAAAAATAAATAAATACTAATTAAATTAATTAATTAAGTTAATTAATCCTATTTAATTAATCTAATTATCTAGTTAGTTTAATTAAGCCGTAATTAATTAGTTAAACCTAATTAGACTAAGCGTCAGCGATGAGCAGGACCCACCGTCGATTGACGATCAACGCCTCATGACTGCTGACTCATCTTGGCGTCGGTAGGCACTGTACAGATAATGTTGGATTAAAATAGTTAAATAAATGCTAAAGTGATTTAAATCTTTTAAAATCAATATAAAATAAACCGGCTTCGGATGGAAAAACTTTGTACATGAAAGTTGCTCGAGCGACGAGCGAATCGAATCATAGCCGTTCGTACACCACACATCCCTAGCATAGCAACCACACAACTTTCCCCTCCGGTTCATCGTAAAAGCGAAACAGGGATACTTTCCGGATGTTTCCCCTTGACAGTATCACCTCCCTCTGCGTTAGGTCACCTCTAGCAGCGTGTTATGTATTACGCTTTGTGATGCTTTGATTGCTCTGTTATTTATTGTGTTTCCCCTCCGTTACTTCTTTTGGTGAACACGAGACCGGCCTTATTCTTGGTGCCCCAATCGACTCGTTGTTGATGACCCTCCTTCTTGTCGAGCAGCGAGCAAGCCCCCTTGATCACTAGATATCACCTATTCTTCTCTATCTGCACATTAGAGTAGTGTATATTACTGCTTCGGTTAATCATATTCTGCTGCTGCTTTGTCATTGTTACTCAGTTGTTACCTGCTATCCTCTTGCTTAGTATAGGATGCTAGTATTCCATAAGTGGCCCTACACTCTTGTCAAATACGCCATGCTGTACTCTTGGGCCGTGATCACTTGGAGGTGATCTGGGCATATACTATATACTTTATACTATTACATTACTTATGTAATCTGTTTGGAGATGGGGCTGAAGGCAGGTGGCTCCATCCGGTAGAGGTGGGCCAGGTTCCAACGGTCTGTTGTTACTTTGTGGCGGGCGGCAGGGCGAGTTGATACCACCTAGGTGAGAGGTGGGCTGGCCTGGTCGGGTCGCGGTTACTAATAACAACAACAAGATCTTGGTATTTGATCTGAGTTGGGTCGTTGACCTTAACCTAACCGCCCGTGGGACAAGATATGGGCAACCAACGTCGTGGTATCAGTAGAAGCTCTTTTTGGCGTGTTGGCCCGGCCAGCGGATAGGGCTGGGCAGCACGCTAGGCTAGGTCTGCTTCCGGCAGCGTGCATAACGTCTTGGTGTGCAATGGTCGATGGGCCCAGACCCTGCGCATAGGATTTAGACCGGCGTCGACCTCTCTGTGAGCCTAGGTGGGGCTGCGTGTTGATCTCGAGGCGGACATGACCGAGAAAGTGTGCCCGACCGGAGGATCGGCGTGTCGGGTAATGTGGTGACCCTAGGAAGTTTATCTATTCGAATAGCGATCTTGATAAAAGGGCGACTTGGGTTGTACCTTGACCTTATGACAACTAGAACCGGATACTAATACACACCCTTCCAAGTGCGGATATAACCCGGTGATCGCTCTCTAACGAGCGGACGAGGAGGGATCACGGGTAAGGTTCGCTATGCGATGCTACTTGGAGGACTTCAATCTACTCTCTTCTACATGCTGCAAGGCGGAGGCTGCGAGCGTAGTCTTGACATGATTAGCTATCCCCTCTTATTACGGCATTCGATTCGGTCCACCGATATGCCTTTACATATACCCATGCATATGAGTGTAGCTCCTTGCTTGCGAGTACTTTGGATGAGTACTCATGGTTGCTTTCTCCTTCTTTTCCACTATCCCTTCTACGGTTATGCATGACAGATCTTTGGAGCAGGATCGGGCGCGCCACCGTCGATGGCGACTCCTACTACACGGAGGTGCCTACTATATGCAGCCTCTTGGCGGCGACCAGGAGTAGTTAGGAGGATTCTAGGTAGGAGCCTGCGCCTCTTCGATCGTATCCCGGTTTGTGCTAGCCTTCTTAGGCAAACTTGTTTAACTTATATGCGTACTGGATATTGTTGCTTCCGCTGACTTCGTCTATGATCGAGCACTTGTATTCGAGCCCTCAGGGCCCTAAGCTTGTATTATGATGCTTGTATGACTTATTTATGTTTTAGAGTTGTGTTGTGATATCTTCCGTGAGTCCACGATCTTGATCATACACATTTGCGTGCATGATTAGTGTGCGATTGAATCGGGGTGTCATACGTATCATCCGGAAGTGTATTTTTTGTAGTGCCCTATAAATATATGAAATATATTGTCACTAATAAAAGAAAGATATCGGGCTGAAATTTCCACCATGCTTGCTAATTACACTTTTAAGGGTGGAATACCAAAAGAAACTTGGAGATCGAGGACCTACTATACCATGCTCCATTAAAAGAAACTATGTTAAAACTGCTTTATGTGATCTTGGAGGTGTTAGTGTTATGCCTCTCTTTATATACGTGACTTGATTTGAATAAGTTGACACCTCTGAAATATCTTTGCAAATGGTGATAAACCAAGCTGCTATACATGTCGTTATTTGTGAGGATGTGCACTTGTGGTTGCAAGCGTTACTATTTTAACGGACTTTGTTATTCTTGATATTCGAGGATGATGATATGTCTATTATTCTTTAAGACCTTTTCTTAATACTGCAGGGCTGTTATTGATTGCAACAAAGGCAATGTCACTTTTCATGTTAATGGTAATGAGCAAGCGGTACACTTTCAGGAAACAACCTCAAGTTCATAGTACTAACTCTATTGGAAAAATTCCATCGATTATATTTGGAGGTTTTGAATTTCCTCTTCCTCTGTCAAGAAATATGATATACTTATTATTGGGGATGTGCATATCCCGTTGAGGTAACATAGTGTTATTGAAATTTCTCGGTTCCATGTTAGTGGATTCCTTTTGATGAGCATGAGATGGATGAGACTAGAAGCACAACCTTACATGCCCTCTCTATACTTTCATTATTTAGTTGAAATAAAGTAAAAATAGTATTTTTCTGTCATTTCTGATTTATCCGTGCAATATAAAATATAGAAAATAAAAGTCCTCGGAATGACATGCCAATTTAATATGATTTTTTAAGAATATTTGAGGATTTATAGTGCAAAAATCACCGGGGAGCTGCCACCGGCCACGAGGTGGAGGTGCGCCCTACCCCTAGCGCCTCCGTGGGCCCAGGTGGCCCTCCTCCACTTATTCACCCATCCTCTTCTTTTCCTCCCACAAACACGAAAAACCAACTCAAGCACGAGTTCGACCCTCTTATGTGATTTTGATCTCCTTGCTCAAAGCACCCCTCATAAAACTGCTTTGGGAGATCGTTCCTTGATGTGACTCCTCCATTGGTCCAATTAGTTTTTGTTCTAGTGCTTTATTCATTGCAAATTTGTGCTGCATAGGTGACCATGTTCTTGAGCTTGCATGTCAAATTTATATGGTTCCAAGTAGTTCTAATGCTTGATATAGCTCTAGGCACTTGTAGGAGTAGTTGCTATCAGCTTTATTGAAGTTGGTTCACTTTTGTTTGAAGTTTCTAGAAATTTCAGATTATTTCAGAAAATAATGAAGAGACTTTTGAGGGCTCATCGGTAGAAGCTCAAAGGAGAAACAAAATGAAGAAGCACAGGCCAAATATAATTTGCCTCGTGCAGCAGTCCGACCGTGTGAATGGCCTTCGATGACTTCTTGAGAAGGCGAATTTATGAGGATTTCTATTCATTAATTGAGAATGCGGCCTCACCGACTTCTCCGCGACCAACGTCATCGGTATCTCTTACTCACAAATACTTTTGTGCAACTTCTACTTTCCCTAAGGAATCACCTTCTTGGTAGAGTTCCATTTATGGCGTTGTTAAGAGGCGTCGTTAGCTGAATTTTGCAAGGTTTGCAAAATACCCTCACAGTACCTTAGATGAACCACACCGTAATGAAGTGGAATCATTTATTAACACTATCACTATGGGAGAAACCAGAAGGCTTACGATGCAAGAATCACTAGCATACATTTTCCGGTTTCGCTACTTTGCCATATTTGCTGATGCGTTTGCTTGTTGATTGAAACTGTGAAACCTTAGTGTTCTGATATTATCGTTTTGTTCCATGGTTTATACCGACAACACTATTAGTATGGGCGGAATTGTTGCTAGGCGGTTAACTCGAACCATACTAAGGGCCCCATTTTGGGCATTTATGCTTCACGCCTCGCTGCACATTTTAACATCCTTTAGTCTTCATGAGAAAGAAAAAAATTGCTGCCCGTGCTTATCTAGATTATAAAGTATGCTAGCGCATAATTTTATTGTTAAGGCGGGATGGAGAGCTCAAATATAAATTATTCTTTCATAAACATTATCCAAACTATTACCTTGCTGCTCCTTCTTTGTTTAATTTTGAAGGACTTTATCTGCGTTCAGGCTGCCGTTCAAGCCTACGGAATCCTGCACCAGCCGGAACCGGAACCACAAGATGAGCCTCCGACAATCTGTTTATTCTTGGGATCGAGATGGCTGTCGGCCCGATGGCGATCGAGTCCTCTTCGTCTGTCGACCCCAACTATTCTTCGATCATGCGACCCACTACACCTACGGGTATCGCGGGCTATCCGGCAATAAACCAACAGGCCAAAGCCTAAGCTTGGGAAATACGTATTCTCATCGACATTACATTTATGTTCACACACACTCATTGCTAGATGTCGGTGCTCATACTCTTTCACTGTAATATCCATGCTAGTTTATTTTCTTTTCCTGCTTTCTTCTTGTGTAATAAACTTTAGAAAAAACCAAAAAATTAGTAGTAGTTTATTTTTACTGCTGTAGTAGTACTCCCTAGTCCCATAATGTAAGGCGTTTTTGACACTAAGTAGTAACAAAAGCGTCTTACATATAGAGACGATATTAAAATAAAACCAAAATATTTCCCGTTCTTCTTTTGCTTGTTGGGAGCTTTCCGTGTAAATAGTTTTATTTCTTTTCTTTTCTTTGGGAATTCGATAGGAGAAGACCATAATTAAATTGTTGAAGTGGCTCTTATATGCATTATTGTTGATTTAACCAAGAGCCCATATTGCCTTGTCTTCTCCTATTTATTGAATGCTCATGATTCCAGCTTAGTCAATGCATGCACTCTTATTATTATTCACATCGTTCGATCGGTGCAAGGAAGGCAATTATGCGATATATGATGGACTGGTGAGATGGGAAAAGCTGGTATGAACTCGACCTCTTTTTTTGTAAATATGATGAGTTCATCATTCTTGATTTAGCTTATTATGAATAAACATGTTTGCAATGACAATTAGAGATCATAGTTGCTTGTGGTGCTTGATTAGCTATGAGTTATAATGGTTTACCTTGCGTGCCAACATGCTATTGAGATGGTTATGATGTGGTATAGCGGGGTGGTATCCTCCTTTGAATGATTTAAGTGACTTGACTTGGCACATGTTCACACATGTAGTTGAAACAAATCAACATAGCCTTCACGATATTTATGTTCATGGTGAATTATATCCTACTCATGCTTGCATCCAATGTTTATTAATTTTAATGCATGTACATGACTGTTATCGCTCTCTAGTTGGTGGCTTCACAGTCTTTTGCTAGCCTTCACTTGTACTAAGCGGGAATCGCTTGTGCATCAATCATAAACCCCAAAGCTATTCGAGATGAGTCCACTATACCTTCCTATATCGGTATCTACCTGCCGTTCCAAGTAAATTTGTATGTGCCAAACTCTAAACCTCCAAATAAACATTCTGTTTTGTATGCTCGAATAGCTCATGTATCAACCAAGGCTGCCTTATCTTCCATGTTAGGCGGGTTATTCTCAAGAGGTGGACTCGCTCCTCACTCACGAAAAATGGCTGGTCACCGGGATGCCCGTCCATGCTTTATGCAAACTAAATCAAAATTAATTGCAAACAAAACTCCCCTAGGACCTGATGTTAGTTGGAGGCACTTTCGTTGTTCGAGCAAGCCATGGATTGATGCTTGTTGGTGGAGGGAGTATAAACTTCACCATTCTGTTTGGGAACCGCCTATAATGTGTGTGACATGGAAGATATCGCCATCTCTTAGTTATTCGTTGATAATGGAAGTATACCGCTCAAAATATTATTTATCTCTATTTCAAAACCGAGCTCTACCTCTACAAATCCACTTCCCTCTCGAAGGGCCTATCTATTTACTTTTATGTTGAGTCATCACCCTCTTATTAAAAGCACTAGTTGGAGATCACAACTATCATTTGCATTCATTATTGTTAATCTATATTGGGTATTACTATGATTGGATCTCTTTTACCATGAATTACAATGTCTAGTCATCCTTGATCTTTAAAGGTGCTCTGCATTTATGTTTTGCGGTCTTAGAAAGGGCTAGCGAGATACCATCTTGTTATATCATATTATGATTATGAGAAAGTGTTGTCATCCGAGATTTATTATTATGACTTCGCTAGTTGATTATGCTATTGATATGAGTGATCATGAGACCTCGAATTATTGCAAATGTGGTTAGTTATAATCTTTCTTTGAAAACTTGAATCTTGGCTTGACATACAACAACAAAGCAAAGCAGAGTTTGTAAATGTTTTTCTTTCTCTTCGGTTTGTCAATTGAATTGCTTGAGGACAAGCAATGGTTTAAGCTTAGGGGAGTTGATCGTCTCCGTCGTATCTACTTTTCCAAATACTTTTTCCTTGTTTTGGACTCTAACTTATGATTTGAATGGAACTAATCGGATGGCGTTGTTTTACTGCAGAATTGCCATGATGTTGTTTATGTCGAAAACAAAAGTTCTCGGAATGACCTGAAACTCCATGGAATATCTTACAATAAATAATAAAAATCCTGTAAAGATGAAGACCGGGGCCCACACCCGTCCACGGTGGGGCGCCCCCCTCTAGGCGCCCCTACCTCATGGGCCCCTAGAGACCGATGCCAACTCAACTCTATATATTTGCTTTAGGGAGAAAAAATTAAGGAGAGAGAAATCATCGCGTTTACGATCAGACCGCTGCCAAGCCTAAAACCTCGGGAGGCTGATCAGAGTCCGTTCGGGGCTCGGAGAGGGGATTAGTCGCCGTCGTCATCATCAACCATCCTCCATCACCAATTTCATGATGCTCACCGCCGTGCGTGAAATTCCATTGTGGCTTGCTGGACGGTGATGGGTTGGATGAGATTTCATGTAATCGAGTTAGTTTTGTTAGGGTTTGATCCTAGTATCCACTATGTTCGAGATTAATGTTGCTATGACTTTGCTATGCAATGCTTGTCACTAGGGCCCGAGTGCCATGATTTCAGACCTGAACCTATTATGTTTTATGAATATATGTGAGTTCTTGATCCTATCTTGCAAGTCTATAGTCACCTACTATGTGTTATGATCCGGCAACCCAGTGACAATAATCGAGACCACTCCGGTGATGACCGTAGTTTGAGGAGTTCATGTATTCACTATGTGCTAATGCTTTGTTCGGTTCTCTATTAAAGGAGGCCGTATCCCTTAGTTTCCATTAGGACCCGCTTACGGGAGGGGACAAAAGATGTCATGCAAGTTCTTTTCCATAAGCGCGTGACTATATTGAATACATGCCTACATTACATTGATGAATTGGAGCTAGTTCTGCGTCACCCTATGTTATATTGTTACATGATGAACCGCATACGGCATAATTATCCATCAACGATCGATGCCTCGAGCTTTCCATATCTTGGTTTACGTTTATTTACTTTCCCGTTGCTCACATTTACAACACTACAAAACACCAAAATATTACTTTTGCTTCCTTTACTTTTGCGTTACCACTATCATATTACTTTGCTACTAAACACTTTGCTGCAGATACTAAGTTTCCGGTGTGGTTGAATTGACAACTCAGCTGCTAATACTTGAGAATATTCTTTGGCTTCCCTTGTGTCGAATCAATAAATTTTGGTTGAATACTCTACCCTCGAAAACTGTTGCGATCCCTATACTTGTGCGTTATCGGAAGTATTGCTTGGTGATTGTGGATGGTTACTCAAGATACACTTGGGTATATTTCTTCAAGAGGAAGAGCGAGAACCAACAAACCGTCATTGACTTTGCAAATGAAGCCGCGTCACAATGCAAAGATCTTGACAATAAGAAGTGACAACGGCATCGAGTTCAAGAACTACACCTTGGATGAGTTTCTTAGTGATGGGGAATCAAGCATCAATATTCCGCACCATACACCTCAACAAAATGGTGTAGTAGAGAGAAGAACGGACTTTGATGGATGTGGCCAGGACCATGATGGCGGAGTTCAAGTCTCCATACAACTTTTGGGCGAAGCCATCAACACCCGTGGCATGCATCCAATCGCTCTACCTCCTCAAGGGTTTGAACAAGACTCCATATGAGATTCTCACGGTACAAGCCCAACCTCAAGTACTTCCGGGTGTTAGGTGTAAGTGTTTCATTCTCAAGAAAGGTGTTCATTTGTCTAAATTTGAGGCTAGAGCTCAAGAGGGCATATTTGTTGGTTATGCTACAAACTCTCATGCTTACCGTGTCCTCAATAAGTCCATGGGACTTATTGAGGAGACATGTAATGTGGAGTTTGATGAGAATAACGGCTCCCAAGTGGAGCAAAGTGGTACCTGTGATGTGGTGATGAAATTCCTCCCCAAGCCATAAGAAGAATGGGTATTGGCTTTATCCTACCATTGAGGAACCCCTTGTTGGGGAAAGCAACAGAAATTCAAAATTTTCTACGCATCACAGATCAATCTATGGAGTAATCTATAAGCGAGAGGAAGGGCGATTGTCTACATACCCTTGTAGATCGCTAAGCGAGCGTTACAAGACAGCGGATGAAGAGTCGTACTCGTGGCGATTCAGATCACGGTTGATTCGATCTAAGCACCAAACAACGGTGCCTCCACGTTCAACACACACAGCCCGGGGCGTCTCCTCCTTCTTGATCCAGCAAGGGAGAGAGAAGTTGAGGAGAACTCTGACGACCACGATGGCATGGTGGTGATGGAGCTCGTGGTTCTCGGCGGGGAACCGCCAAGCACTACGGAGGAGGAGGAGATGTTGGAGGAGGAGAGAGGGTTGCGCCAGAGAGGTGCAGCTCCCATCGCCTCCCACTATATATAGGGGTGGAGGGATTATCTTGCCCTCCAAGTCCATTGGTTGGCAAGGTGGGAGGAAAGAAATCCCATCCTTTCCTTTCCCCACCGATTGTTATCCCTCCTTTTGGGATCTTGATCTTATCCCTTGGGATATGATCTTATTCCTTCTAAGGGGATCTTGAGTGCATTGACCAGGGGTGTGGGGCCTTGCCCCCCTACACGTTCATGTGGGTCCTCCCATGCGAGTGGGCCCCACTCTGAACCTTCTAGAACCTTCCGGTACAATACGAAAATCCCGAACATTTTCCGATGGCCAAAATAGGACTTCCATATTAATCTTTACCTCCGCACCATATTCAATAGGGTGCAACTATGATGATCGGACACCATCACACTATGGTGTTCGGTAGTATTATTGAAACAATTTCCACAATGTCTTAATTGCGTACCAAAGCTCGTAACTCAGATACTCATCTCTATGATCATATCATAGACATTTTATCCTCTTGTCACGATGATCTTTAACTTCACTCTGAAATTACTTGAACCATTCAATAATTCAGATTTGTGTTTCATCAAGTAAATATACTCAACATCTACTCGAATCATCACGAAGTAAGAACATAATGATATTCTTGCATGCCTCAACACTCATTGGACTGCATACATCAAAATGTATTACTTCCAACAAGTTGCTATCTTGTTCCATCTTAATGAAAGCGAGGATTTTCAGTCATCTTGCCCATGTGGTATGATTTTCATATCTCAAGTGATTCAAAATCAAGTGAGTCAAACGATCCATCTGCATGGAGTTTCTTCATGCGTATACACAATAGAAATGGTTGCATGTCTCAAACTTTTCAAAATGAGTGAGTCCAAGATCCATCAACATGGAGCTTCTTCATCGTTTTACACAATATGACTTACATGGCGATTGCCACAAGTAAGTGGTACTATCATTACTATCTTATATCTTTTGGCATGAAAATGTGTATCACTACGATCGAGATTCAATAAACCATTCTTTTAGGTGCAAGACCATTGAAGGTTTATTCAAATAAATAGAGTAACCATTATTCTCCTTAAATGAATAACGTATTGCGATAGACATAACCCAATCATGTCTATGCTCAGCATAAACACCAAATAACAATTATTTAGGTTTAACACAAATCTCGATGGTAGAGGGCAAGCGATGCTTGATCACATCAACCTTGGAAACACTTCCAACATATATCGACTCACCTTTAGCTAGTCTCCGTTTATTCCGTAGCTTTTATTTTGAGTTACTAACACTTAGCAACCGAACGGTATCTAATACCCTGGTGCTGCTAGGTACTAGTAAAGTACACATTAACACAATGTATATCAATATACTTCTATCGACCTTGCCGCCTTCTCATCTACCAAGTATCTAGGGTAATCTGCTTGATGTCCGTTCCTCTCATTCGAAGCACTTAGTCTCGGGTTTGGGTTCAACCTGGGTTTCTTCATTGGGCAGGCTGATTTTCCGTTTCATGAAGTACCCTTCTTGTCCTTGCCCTTCTTGAAACTAGTGGTTTCACTAACCATCAACAATTGATGCTCCTTCTTGATTTCTACATTCGGTGGTGTCGAACATTGTGAATAGCTCAGGATCATCATATCTATCCCTGATATGTTATAGTTCATCACGAAGCTTCTAGCAGCTTGGTGGCAATGACTTTGGAGAAACATCACTATCTCATCGGGAAGATCAACTCCCACTCTTCAAGTGATTGTTGCACTCGGACAATCTGAGCACAAGCTCAACGATTGAGCTTTTCTCCTTAGTTTGCAGGCTAAGAAAATTGTGGGAGATCTTATACCTCTTGGCGTGACAGCTTGAAATCTAATTTCAGCCCTCGAAACATCTCATATGTTCCGACGTTTGAAATGCGTCTTTGGTGCCTCAACTCTAAACCGTTTAAGCGAACTATCCGTAGTTATCAAGGCGTTTATGTCGGATGTTATAACATCCAAAGGCGGCGTTCGAGGTTTAGCACCCGGCGGTGCATTAAGGACATAAGCCTTCTCTTGTCGCATAATTGCTACTATCAACTTTCAACTATATTTTCTCTAGGAACATATCTAAAACAATGAGAACTAAAGCGCGAGCTATGACATAATTTGCAAAGGGTTTTTGACTATGTTAGGATAATTAAGTTCATCTTATGAACTCCCACTCGAATAGACATCCCTCTAGTCATCTAAGTGATTACATGATCCGAGTCAACTAGGCCTTGTCCGATCATCCGTGAGACGGACTAGTCATCATCGGTGAACATCTTCATGTTGATCGTATCTACCATACAACTCATGCTCGACCTTTCGGTCTCTTGTGTTCGAGGCCATGTACGTACATGCTAGGCTCGTCAAGTCAACCTAAGTGAATCGCGTGTGTAAATCTGGCTTACACCGTTGTATGTGAGCGTAGAATCTATCACACCCGATCATCACGTGGTGCTTGAAACGAAATTTATAGCAGTTGCCGATTAGGACACTTTCTTGAAATTTTAATGAGGGATCATCTTATTTACTACTGTCGTTCTAAGAAAATAAGATGCATAAACTCGCCTTGTTGTGGAGATGGCCCCCAGTGAAACAAGCTCAAAGTATCGGCCTGAAATACTTCCAAATAGAAGCGAAGTCGACAAACTCATAGCCCGGGTTCATTAGAGAAGTCAAATACCCCATATGGGTCTCTAGTATTACCGTTAAAAGAAGAATGGTCAAACATGCATATGTGATTTCAGGGATATGAATAAAGCATGTCCCAAAGATGATTTCCCAATACCCATCTCGAAATACTAGTCGATGCTACTATGGGGCATGAAATATTTTCTTTCATGGATGGTTGTTCGGCTCTAATCAAATTAAAATGGCACTGAAGATGAAGAGTTAACAGCATTCCACACACTAAAGGCATATATTGTTATAAAGTCATTTCTTTGGATTAAAAAATCTTTGGGCGACATATCAGCGAGCAATGACAATCATCTTAGGCGGGTTGTTATATGTGATTGTTGAATGCTAAATAGGCGACATAGTTGTGAAATCAAAGCATGAACAAGACCACTTGAAACACCTTGAAATGGTTTTGGCGTCTTAGGAAACATGTTGGGGCGTAGTAATTTCAAAAATTTCCTCGCACGCAAGACCATGGTGATGGCATTGAGGAGGGAAGTGTCTCCCGTACCCTCGTGAACCGTGGAGGCGTTATAACAAGCGGTTGATGTAGTAAATGCGTCTTCACGATCCGACCGATCCAAGCACCGAGCGTCGGCACCTCCGTGTTCAGCACGTTCAGCTCGATGGCGATCCCCGCTCCGATCCGAAAGCGTCGGGGATGAGTTCCGTCGGCCGCGATGGCGTGGTGGCGATGATGACTCCACCGGCGCGGGCTTCGCCTAAGCTCATGACGATATGACTTCACCGGGGAGGCCGCCTAAGCTCATGACGATATGACGAAGTGGAATATGGTGGAGGGGACCGCTGCGCTAAGGAGCGATCCGTGATCAACTTGTGTGGGGGGTGCCCCCCCCTATAAAGGAGCAAGGAGGGGGCGGCCAAGGAGAGGCGCCCTGGGTGTCCTACTCCCAGGAGTAGGATTCCCCTTTCTAATCAACTAGAGTCCTTCCAAGTAGTAGAGTAGGAGACTAGGAAGGGGAAAGAGAAGGGAAGGAAGGAGGGTGCGGCCTCCCTAATCAATTCGGACTAGGCCATGGGAAGCGCGGCCTGCCTAGGCAGCCCTCTCTCTTTCCCGGGCCCAATAAGGCCAATACTTCTCCCGGCGAATTCCGTAACTCTCGGTACTCGAAAATACCGAATCATTGAACCTTTCCGAACTCGAATATAGTCGTCCAATATATCGATTTTTCGTCTCGGCCATTTGAGACTCCTCGTCATGTCCCGATCTCATCCGGGACTCGAACTCCTTGGTACATCAAAACTCATAAACTCATAATATAAGCATCATGAAACCTTAAGCGTGCGGACCCTACGGTTCGAGAACTATGTAGACATGACCTAGAACTATTCTTGGTCAATAACCAATAAGCGGAACCTGGATGCCCATATTGGCTCCTACATATTCTCGAAGATCTTTATCGGTCAAACCGCATAACAACATACTTTGTTCCCTTTGTCATCGGTATGTTACTTGCGAGATTGATCGTCGGTATCAATACCTAGTTCAATCTTGTTACCGGCAAGTCTCTTTACTCGTTCCGTAATACATCATCTCAACTAACATTAGTTGCAATGCTTTAAAGGCTTATATGATGTGTATGCAGAAGGCCGAGATACCTCTCCGACAATCGGAGTGACAAAACCTAATCTCGAAATCGCCAACCCAACATGTACCTTTGGAGACACCTGTAGTACTCCTTTATAATCACCCATTACGTTGTGGCGTTTGGTAGTACCAAAGTGTTCCTCCGATAGCAGGAGTTGCATAATCTCATAGATTACGAGGAACATGTATAAGTCATGAAAAGCAATAGCAACATACTAAGCGATCAAGTGTTAGGCTAGCGGAATGGGTCATGTCAATCAGATCATTCTCCTAATGATGTGATCCGTTAATCAAATGACAACTCATGTCTATGGTTAGGAAACATAACCATCTTTGATTAACGAGCTAGTTAATAGAGGCATACTAGTGACACTCTGTTTGTCTATGTATTCACACATGTATTATGTTTCCGGTTAATACAATTCTAGCATGAATAATAAACATTTATCATGATATAAGAAATAAATAATAACTTTATTATTGCCTCTAGGGCATATTTCCTTCAAAACATAATCTAAAATGAACCCCATGAAGTGCTGTTGGAGTTCCCTCTGGAAAATTTCTCGGTTTTGTGGTTACAAAAATGGCATTCAGATCGACCCAAGTAAAATCAAAGCGATTGTTAAGATGCCACCACCACTAACACATGAACTGAAGAGTTTCCAAGGCCACCTAGCATATATTAGGAGGTCTATATCAAATTTATCTGGGAGATGCAAACCTTTCTCGTGACTTATGAAGAAAGGAGTCCCTTTTGAATGGGATCAAGCATGGCAAAGCGCATTCCTAGAAATTAAGAAATATTTGATAAATCCTCCTGTTTTAGGCGCACCGATTAAAGACCGACCATTAATTCTCTATACTGCTGCAATGCCTACTTCACTAGGTGCACTCGGCACAAAATAGTGATGCAGGAAAGGACTTCCTGTATTATCTTAGCCGCACCTTGGTAGGGGCAGTGCAACTATCCAGATATGGAAAAAATATGTCTCGCACTGGTGTTAGCTGCACAAAATTGCGACACTACATGTTAGAACACACTGTACATTTAGTCTCAAGAGCACACCACTCAGATATATCTTAAGTAAAATGGTACTCTTAGGAGATAAGCTAAATGGCGATGCTTTTGTCATAATTTGACATCACATATATACATAAAAGGCCGTGAAAGGCCAAGCTTTAGCTAACTTCCTTGCGGCACATCCGATCCCAGATGATTCTCCTATAGATGATGACTTGCCAGGTGAGGATGTATTACACGACCGATACAAAATCAACATGGCAAATGTACTTTGATGGCGCTTGCTGGCAATCTGGTTCAGGTGCGGTCGTTTTCATTACACCTAATGAAGGGGTGATTCCGTACTCATTTACCCTAACCCGGGGTGTCAAATAATTCAGCGAATATGAAGCTCTTATCATTGGGCTTGAAATAGCAATAAACATGGGGCTCGTCGCTCTCTGTTTTGGGGACTCACAATTAGTGATAATCAACTG
>JAHIAM010012219.1:0-13689 GCA_021605205.1 Aegilops longissima
TCCACTTCTTCATCATCAAGGCGAGACGCGAGTCGACATTCCGGCGACACCTTCTCGACTCAAGTACCGTCATCGAACACTCTTGACGAGCAGCGCCAAGACCGTCATGCATCTGCAACCGCTACATGACAAGCATTCACACGAGCAAGTTGATGATCAAGTTCCTCGTCCTCAATCAAACCAAGAGGCTTTTGCTCAAGCCAAAACGACAACGTCTTCGTCGCCAACAAGAGGAAGAAAAACGCGTCGTCACCAAAGGCGAACAAGGCGCCAAGGCTCAGCGTCTTCAACAACAACAACGTGAAGCGCAAGCTCTTGAGGCATAACGTGCCTTCAAGAATCAAGTAGAGCCTTCGCCAGCCGCAATCATGCCAGCGCAATCAAGAAGCCCGAGAGAAATCAGAGAGGAACTACCAACCTCATGTACAAGCCCTTGAGAAGAAATCCAAGAGGAACTACCAACCTCATGTACAGCGTCAAGTTCCTCAAGCTCCTCCACAAGCTCGTCAAGCTCCACCTCAACATCAAGTTCAACAAGAGCAAGTTGATCATGGTCTTCCTCCGCGCCAAGAGCAACATGAAGGCGAGTACATTCACGTCAAGGGCGTCATCATCAACATCGCCAACAACACAATGAAAAACAGCGCTTCTGACAAGCTAAAATTCACCATGCCCAAGTTCAATGGAAGCAATGACCCGAAGACTACCTCTCATGGGCATTGAAGGTTGACAAAATCTTCGGTTGCACAACTTCGATGAAGCGAAGAAAATCGCTATGGCATCACTTGAGTTCCAAGACTATGTGCTCATATGGTGGGAACAAATCATTGAGAGGCGACAAGCAAGAGGTGAACCTCAATCACCACTTGGGCTCAAATGAAGGATGTCATGCGAGCACGTTTTGTGCCAACCTACTACAACGCGACCTCTTCAAGAAACTCCAACTACTCAAGCAAGGAACAAAAGAGTGTTGAAGAATACTACAAGGAGATGGAGATAGCCATGATTGAGCCAATGTCAAGGAAGATGATGAGCAAACTATGGCACGTTTCTTGAGCGGACTCAATCATCCCATCAAGAAGATGCGACTTCCAACCATACTCATCCCTCATTGAGCTCGTACATCAAGCTACAAAGGCGGGCGCCAAGTACAAGATGACTTCAAATCGCCAAGTACTCATCCAAGACCTCGGCTTCTCCAACAACCAAGCTTCAACGACTCCTCCAACATCTACACCAACCAAGCTTCCTTCAAGAAAGCGGCGACAAGTCAAGTTACAAGAAGACATCGACAAGTTCAAGTCGTCCTCCTCCTACTACAAGCAACCTCAAGCCGCGTGCTTCATCCTCTACTCCGACCGATGAGACCATCAAGACAAGCTCCTTCAAGTGTTTCACTTGCGGCGGCCGAGCCACAAGTCATCTGAATGCACCAACAAGCGCACCATGATCCTCAGCAGCGATGGCACATATGACTCTATGGTGAAGAGGAAATGGAAGCCCTTGAGCAAGTGGCCATGCCGGCAAGTGAATGAAGATGAAGATGATCAAGTCTTTTGTGATGAGGATTGAGCCCGCTCTCGTTGTCTCAAGGTCTTGACTCTTCAACATCAACAAGAAGAAGACCAGCGATGCCACATCTTTCACACAAAAGCGGCATCAATGGGCGGTCCATCAAGGTCATCATCGATGGAGGTAGTTGCCACAACTTGCAAGTGAAGAACTATGCTCCAAGCTACAATTGGTCGAGAGGAAGCACCCACACCCTACAAGGTTCAATGGCTAAGTGACTCGGCACTATCTGAGTCGAGCATCGGTCCAAGTCTCCTTCAAAATTGGTGCTTATGAAGACACTTTGGAGTGTGATGTGGTCCCAATGACCGTTTGCCACCTCCTTCTTGATGCGACCATGGCAATTCGACCGTGGTGTCATCCACAATGGGCGAACCAATCACTATAGCTTCAAGATGAAAGGGAAGGAGTATGTGCTCGACCTATGTCTCCTAGTCAAGTGATAGCCGACAAGCAAGCCACACATCATAGAGAAAAAGAGTGAAAGTGATCCACCCAAAAGTGAGTGAGAGCCACAAGCCAAATTTGAGACTCTTAGCCTAGAGAAAAACCTCATTCTATTTGCCACCAAAAGTGAGATGAGAGAAGTGTGTGAGCACCCATCAGTGTGATGCACTTTGTCCTTGTGTGCAGGATGGAGAACAAAAACTAACACCATTCACGAGCTACCTTTGGTGTTTCAATCTCTTTTGCAGGAATTTCAAGATGTTTTCCCGATGAGCTACCTCGGGTCTACCTCCTCTTGAGGCATTGAGCATCGAATCGACCTCATCCGGGGCGCGCTACCAAACAAAGCTCCATACGAGTCAATCCGGAAGAAACCAAGGAGATTCAGCGGCAAGTACAACAACTCATCGACAGCGGTCATGTGCGTGAAAGCCTAAGCCCTTGTGCCGTTCGGTTATTCTTGTGCCTAAGCCCGATGGAAGTTTCCGCTTGTGTTCGGTTGTAGACCTATCAATGCTATTACCGTTCGATATAGGCATCCCATTCCTCGCTTAGATGACATGCTTGATGAACTTAGTGGAGCCAACTTTTCTCAAAATTGATCTTAAAAGTGGCTATTATCAAATCGCATACAAGAGGGTGATGAATGGAAACTGCTTTCAAAACCAAATTTGGTTTATATGAGTGGTTAGTGATGCCTATGGGTCTTCGGAAGCTCCGGTACTTTTATCGTCTTATGCATCATGTGCCGTCCTTATATTGGAGTCTTTGTTGTGGTTTACTTTGATGATATTCTTGTGTTTAGCAAAACCATGAAAGAGCACTTCAATCATGTAAAATCTGTGTTGCAAACTCTTACATGAGAAAGCCTTTATGCAAATTTGAAAAATGCACTTTTGGAGTCGACAAAGTGGTTTTCTTGGGTTTTGTTGTTTCTTCAAAGGGTGTCCATGTTGATGAATCTAAAATTGAAGCAATCAAAACTTGGCTAACCCACCAATTTGCAACAAGTCTGAAGTTTTCTTGGTCTTGCGGGTTTCTATCGTTAAGCTTTGTGAAAGATTTTAGCACAATTGCCGCTCCTTTGCATGCTTTGAGCAAGAAGAATACTCCCTTTGTTTGGGGAACTTTGCAATCAACGCTTTTGATGAGCTCAAGTCTTTGCTTACTCATGCTCCGATTCTTGCTTTGCCCAATTTTGACAAAACTTTTGAGGTTCATTGTGATGCAAGTGGTACGGAATTGGCGGAGTTTTGATGCAAGAAAAAGCGAGCCATTGCTTATTTAGTGAAAAACTCTCCGGTGCTCAACAATTATCCATCTATGACAAAGAATTGTATGCTTTAGTCGTGTGCTACATGTTTGGGAACATTACCTTAGACCGCATGAGTTTGTCATCCATACCGATCATGAAGCAGCTTAAGTACCTCAAAGGTCAAACTAAATTGAACAAGCGTCATGCCAAATGGAGTGAATTCATTGAATCTTTTCCTTATGTGATCAAGTACATTAAGGGTAAAGAAAATGTAGTTCTTGCCGGCAGCTTTCACGCATAAACATGCTTGTCACTCAACTTGAGTTGAATGTTATTGGTTTTGAGCATATAAAAGACTTGTATGAGCATGATCCATCTTTTGCTTCTCCTTATGCTAAGTGTTTGACACATCGTCTTGGGAACAATATTACATCAAGGATGGTTACCTTATGAGAGCTAACAAACTTTGCATTCCGAGTCTTCTCTTCGTTTGCTCCTTTTGCAAGAGGCTCATGGGCGGCCTCATGGGACACTTTGGATGGCGACAAGACATTAGCCGCACTCTCCAACAACTACTTTTGGCCCAAGATGTTCATGACGTCTCACGCTTCACCAACCGATGCTACACATGTCATAAAGCTAAGTCAAAGCTCAATCTCATGGTCTTTACATGCCTCTTCCTATTCCATATCAACCATGGGAAGACATTAGTATGGATTTTGTACTTGGTTTGCCTAGGACTCAAAATGGCAAGGATTCCGTCTTTGTTGTTGTGGATAGATTTTCTAAAATGGCACATTTCATTCCTTGCAACAAGATGAGCGATGCTTCACATGTTGCAAATCTCTTTTGTAGGGAAATCTTGCGACTCCATGGCGTACCAAAGACAATCGTCTCCGATCGTGACGTCAAGTTCTTGAGTTACTTTTGGAAGACCCTATGTGCCAAGCTCGGAATCAAGCTCTTGTTCTCCTCGGCATACCATCCTCAAACCGGCGGCCAAGCGGAGGTGACGAACCCACACTATCCACTCTACTTGTGTCTTGATCAAGAAGAACATCAAGGAGTGGGAAGCATGTCTACCCATCGCCGAAATGCGCCTACAATCGTGCAAGACATTCAACTACCGGCAAGTCCCCCTTGAGGTCGTCTCGGTTTCAACCCGTTGTCCCCATTGGACATTCTACCACTTCCTCTCCAAGCGCACCAACATGGATGCAAGTGAGCGAGCAAGATACATCAAGAAGATGCGAAGATACAAGACACACCATCGGCGCCAAGTACAGCGCCAAGCAAACAAGCTCAAGCGCCAACAAGCAACCCATCGTCTTCAACATTGGTGATCTAGTGTGGCTACACCTTGAAGGACCGCTTCCCCAAAGAGCATAAGTCAAACTTCTCCCTCGAGCCGATGGACCTTTCAAGGTACTATGCGCTTCTAGCGACAACGCTTACAAGATCGACATACCTCGCGACAAGTACAGCGTGGCGACATCTTCAACGTCAAGGACCTCGCACCTTTCCATGGAGATGAAGCTTTTGATCAGGTCGGATCTCTCCCAAGGGGAGATGATGCGGAGCATCCACGATCATCCCATGCATCCACAACCGTCTCATCAAGAGCCAAGAGGACCCATGACTAGAGCACGAGCTCGAGCTCTCGAGACCGAGGTGACTTCTCTCCTTAGTGAAATATCATATGACCCTCTCGAGACATGGCTACTACCTCAATCCGGAATGTTGTGCATGCTTAGGTACCAAGGAACCAACCTAGGAAGCTACAGCTCAAGATGGACACCAAGAGCAAGAGGAAGAGCTGCAGAATCCGAGAGGCGGTACTACCGCTCAAGCCAAGCAGTACTACCTTTGGGAGCCAAAGCGGTACTACCGCTCTCCATCGACCTACTTCCAGCAAACCCGACACACTCCGGGAATCGAGCAGCGTCGGGCGGTACTACCGCTCAAGATAAGCGGTACTACCGCTGAAAGCGTACCGCCCACCCTGGCAGTACTACGGCTGAAAGCGTACTACCGCCATGAAACAGCATACTACCGCCCTGCACTGTGTCAGCGTGTCGGGCGAGGCCCATGTACTCGTTCGCCCCAACTTACCTTGGAGGTCCTAGACTATAAATAGACCTTCCCTCATCCTTTCTAGGGTTAGCTTTGGATTTGCTCATATTTGGTGTGAGAGCCTTTGCTCATCCACTTGGCTACTTCTCCTTGAGATCGGGACCTCTGGAGAAGATCCCCAAGCGGATTCAAGACCCCCTCTAGGGTGGACCCTCAAGACCTCCTCATGGAGAAAACGGCTACCCTTGTATCTTTCCTTTGTTGATCTCGGATCTTGTATCACTTTATGCATTCGATAATCTAGCACTTGTGTGATCGTTTCCTTGTCGGTTGAGTGATCTCTCTCTCGTTCTCCCCGTGTTTTCCCTCGTGTTCTTCCGCTCGTTCTTCGTGTTCCTCGTAGGGATTCTCTCCAAACGTGAAAGATCGCCCACGTAGGGTTCCGCCCTACATCATCATGGCACAATCCAAGTACTCCAAGGTGTCTCCGGAGTGGTATACATGCAAAAGGAGCAAACACAAAGTACACTTGGAAATACAATGGTTAGCGCACACAAAGTGTCCATCATGTAAGAATGAGTGCATGCTTTGGCAAGATAGTGCGTGGCAAGACACATGATGCTTACCAAGATGATCTAGAATGATATGCAAAGCATTCATGGGGTAATTAGCATGGTGCACAAAGCGAAGAATTCTACCATTGTGCAAAATGATGTCATAATGGGATGCTTTATCAAGAGCATGAACATGGTAATTGGTGCTCAATGTGATTATGTTGTCATGCAATTGATGATGGGCAATATGATGTATAAATATGTGATGAGGACATCAATACCATTGTTACACCCACAGCCCCTACTACTACATATACTGGACCAATTACTAGAGCTCGCATGCGCCAATAAATTATCGGTACTTTCGTTTCTTGGTAATGATTCTAATGTTCATGAGAATATGATGCTGCCTAAATTGGATACATTTGTTTTGCTTACAAATGAAGGCCCTAGCTTGGAGAAGGATGGACATTGGAGCAAGAACAAGCATGGAGATAATGCCATGTGCAAGGGAACAAACGGAGTTACAAGTGATGATTTCAGGACTTTGAAGCCACCATAATGGGTGCATGAAGCCTTGGACGAAATATACAAGATGCTACTTCATAAATGTCGTCCCGAGGCTATTCTAGGTGCTTCGTCACCTTATTAGTGGGCCAGGCCCTTGTAATTTCAAAATACCCAAGTATAGGCTGTTTTTAGAGTCCGTATGTGTGGGGAAACAAGAGTTAGGGTTGATTTGGACCCCTCCACCAAGGGCCACGAAATTCCCCCTCTTCCTCCATATATACAGCCCTTAGGGCACCGTTTAGACCTTGGGTTTTGTTTAGATTAAAGTTACGCCATAGTTGCAACTTTGCGTGCCGTTTGTGTTCAACGACGGACAAAGCGTCACAGAACCCCACCTTGATCAATAAAGCTTTCATCTTATATTCGCAATATCAGATTGCAATCTCAGTTTCTTGCTTGTTCTTCGTTTGCTCGCGAAGCAGACCCTCGTGGTCGAGTTGATCGTGCTCGGCGTGGTCAATAACCTCTCGGAGTTGGTTTAGCGATTGCTAAAGCGCGGCGTCTCGCCGTTAAGTGGTCGGATCGTCAAAGTCGACTTCCTCCAAAGCAAAAACCACATCTCATCGAAAGGCGGGACACCTTTGCCTCTATCAAGTGGTATCAGATTTTCAGGTTGCTCGGTGAGATTTTACAGTTTCCGTAGTTTAGATCGAGTCATTCTTCATACCTATAGTCCACGAAAAAGCCACAAAAAAATTAGGGTTAGTTCATCATATCCGAACCAATCGAGCCTTTGCATAATCTTTTTAGGGTTTTGCTTTGTTGAATTTTGGTTTTGCATCGTCGTGTCAAGTTCTTTGGTCTTAGAGTCTAGTCTTTTAGAGTTTGAGTTACGGTCATAAGTTGTCACGCGCCGCCGCGCACCATCATCATCGCCTTGCCATCTTCCACCATTGCTTATCGCCACCGCTCTGAATCCATATCCATATACCACCGCTACCATATACCACCACCGCTGCCATATATCCACCACCAATCCGAGTTCTTCTCATATTAGCTTTGTTTTGAGATCCATCTAGTTTCGATTCGTGTTTCCTTGCCTGCGTGGGTTTCAGAAAAAAAATTTTTTTGGTGAAAAAATTTCGTGCCCATCTGTCGGTTTGACACAGGAAGAGTTTTGAGACACTCGCCATTATAGTGATTTTCGCAAAAAAAAAAAGCGAAAAAAAAAAAAAAAAAAAAAAAAAAATTCCATAGTGTGCTTTTCCGTTGTTTCCGTGCAGCGCCGTGATTTTGTTAGTGTTCTAGGCTCGCGTCTCTATGCGGTCTAGCCTAGGACCAGCCTGATCACCGTCGTTGGCGTTTATTCAACTTTGCATCTCTGAATTGATTATTGCTGACCCTTTTGCTACCATATTATAAGCCTTCCCAGCTCCACATACATCTACATCGTGCGTTTGACTCTCCACAGTAATCGCTCTATCAAGCTTTGAGAGTTTTGACTACATCGGTTGCCGATCACGCTTTCTTCTTTGGGTAGGCTGGTAAAATTTGAGATTTGCTTGTGGTTGTATTGTCCACCACCACCACCACCACTTCCTAGTAGTCTGTCGAATCATATTCTTGTGTGTTTCTATTGCTGCTAACCATGGCAGGATCACAAGCCAGCGAGGCTATTTGGGAGAACATGACAAACAAAGCGCTACATGATAAGTTTCAACAAATGATGAGTGGGCAGGTGGACGATGTGCTAAATAGATTTGAAGAGGCCATGGAGAAGATAGATGGCATTGAGAAGGCGTTGAAACAAAGCTCGATAACAAGTTTAATGAATTGCTCGTGCGTCTACCACCACCACCGGCTGCACCTAACGCACCTCTACTACAACAACAAGGACTACCTCCACATCATGAAACAGCCCTCCATGAGCTTCCGTGTCCCTCTTGAGCTGGCCAAGCTGCTGGTGCTCTTTGTTGATATACGTGGCTCCTGCTGCTGCGGTGGGGAGGATGATTATGTGAGCTTACGAGGATGAGGTTGATCAACATCGAACTATGTGCAACCACTAGCACCACAACCACCGGTCGTCCACATGCAAATAATGGCAATGTTAGGGCTCCCCTTGAGTGCGAGATCATGACCATCTCCCTAAACTGAAATTGAATATTCCACCATTTGAGGGTAGATATGTTCTGATATATATCTTACTTGGGAGTTAGAAACTGAACAACGATTTACATGTTTACAATATCACGAGGAGAGGCGTGTTCTGCTTGCTGTTTGTGCTTTCACTAGCTTTGCATGTGTTTGGTGGTGCGAACATTGTAGATTATATCTGTTCCAGCTACTTGGGCTGCTTTGAAAACTGCTATGCGTGCTCGTTGGGTTCCACCATATTATCAACGTGAATTACTTCAAAAATTGCAGCGCTTAAGACAAGGAAAAAATCGGTAAAGAATATTATCGGGAATTACAAACTGGCTTGATTAGATGTGGTATTGTTGAGGAGAATGAAGCTATGCTTGCACGTTTTACGGGTGGATTAAATAGAGATTCAGACCATTCTAGACTACAAGGATTATAATAATATCACTCGATTATTCCATCTTGCTTGTAAAGCTGAGCGTGAAGTGCAGGATCGGCAGGCCTTGGCGCGGACTAACTTTTACGCAGGTCGACCTTCATCATGGACACCACGTGCATCATCTACTTCCACCGTTCTACTACACGGCACCTCCGTGGCTGCCACCTCAACCGTGATACAAAAAGAGGCACAACCACCACTATCGCCAGAGTACACTCTTTGGGCCTACAGAGCTCTTCTTCTTCCATGGCGTCAGCAGGGCACACAAGTGATATTATTTGTAAATCGTTGTAAGGAAGAGGACATTTCGAGAGAATGCCAATCTCAGCGTGTGATGATTGCTCTTGAGGATGGTGGGTATGAGTCGCTAGTGACTATGATGAAGAGACTTTGGCTCTTATTACACATGAAGAACACGGTGGAGATGATTACGATCTGAGGCGCAATACATGGCTCTTGAAGATCTTGGCGGTATGAATGTTTAGTTGCTCAACGTGTTTTGAGTGTGCAGGTTACACAAGCTGAGCAAAATCAGAGGCATAACTTGTTCCATACAAAGGGAGTTGTGAAGGAGCGTTCTATTAGCGTCATCATAGATGGAGGAGCTGCAACAACTTGGCTAGCATGGATATGGTGGAAGCTTTCTCTCACCACAAGACCACATCCACATCCTTACTACATCCAATGGTTCAACAACAGCGGCAAGGTTAAGGTAACACGTCTTTGTTAGGTGTGCATTTTAGTATCTCTACATATGCTGATTATGTTGATTGTGATGTGGTACCTATGCAACATGTTCCTTATTACTTGGTAGACCATGGCAATTTGATAAAATTCTGTACACCATGGTAGAAACAATCAGTATACTCTTGTTCACAAGGATAAAAATATTACTTTGCTTCCTATGACTCTGATTCCATTTTGAAAGATGATATTAATAGAGCTAATAAAGCAAAACAGGAGAAAAATAAGAGTGAAAATCAGATTGTGGCAAAAGAATTTGAGCAACAAATGAAGCCTAATAATAAACCATCTAATGTTGCTACGAAATTAAAGCTGAAAAGTGCATGTTTATTTGCCACCAAATCTGATATTGATGAGCTAGATTCTAGCAAATCTGTTTGCTATGCTTTTGTGTGCAAAGAGGCATTATTTTCATTAGGGCGTGCCTTCCTCTTTGCCCCTTGTCACTAACATTTTGCGGGGAGTTATTTGGCGTCTTCCCACAAGGCGTGCCCAGGATTACCACCTATTCGAGGATTGAGCATCAAATTGACTTAATTCGGTGCATCGCTACCAACCGCGCACCATACCGTACCAATCCGGAGGAGGCGAAGGAGATTATCGTCAAATGCGAGAGCTGCTCGACAAAGGTTATATCTGCGAATCTCTTAGTCCTTGTCTGTTCCTATTATACTAGTGCCTAAAAAGGATGGTGCGTCGGCGTATGTGTGTTGATTGTAGAGGCATTAATAATATTACTATTAGTTATCGTCATCCTATTCCTAGGCTAGATGATATGCTTGATGAATTGAGTGGCTCTACAATATTCTCCAAAGTTGATTTGCGTAGTGGATACCATCAAATTCGTATGAAATTGGGAGATGAATGGAAAACAGCATTTAAAACTAAGTTTGGATTATATGGTGGTTAGTCATGCCTTTTGGGTTAACTAATGCACCTAGTACTTTCATGAGATTAATGAGCGAAGTTTTCGTGCTTTCATTGGACGATTTGTGGTAGTTTACTTTGATGATATACTGATTTATAGCAAATCTTTGGAAGAACATTTGGAACATTTACGTGCTGTTTTTAATGCTCTCGTGATGCGTTTGTTTGGTAACCTTGGGAAGTGCACCTTTTGCACCGACCGAGTATCTTTTCTTGGCTATGTTGTTACTCCACGAGGAATTGAAGTTGATAAAGCCAAGATTGAAGCTATTGAGAGTTGGCGCAGCCAAAGCAGTCACACAAGTGAGGAGTTTTCTTGGACTCGCTTGTTTCTATAGGCGTTTTGTGAGAGACTTTAGCACCATTGCTGCACCTCTCAATGAGCTTACAAAGAAGGATGTGCCTTTTGTTTGGGGTACCATTGGGAAGAAGCCTTCACGGTATTGAAAGATAAGTTGACACATGCTCCTTTACTCCAACTTCGACTTTAATAAGACTTTTGAGCTTGAATGTGATGCTAGTGGAATTGGATTAGGAGGTGTGTTATTACAAGATAGCAAACCTGTTGCATACTTTTACGAAAAATTGAGTGGGCCTAGTCTGAACTATTCTACTTATGACAAAGAATTATATGCTCTTGTTAGGACTTTAGAGACATGGCAACATTATTTATGGCCCAAAGAATTTGTTATACATTCGATCATGAATCTTTGAAACATATTAAAAGTCAAGCTAAACTGAATCGTAGACATGCTAAATGGGTTGAATTCATTGAGACTTTCCTTATGTCATTAAACACAAGAAGGGTAAAGAAAATGTTATTCTTGATGCTTTGTCTCGTCGCTATACTATGCTTTCACAACTTGACTTCAAAATATTTGGTTTGGAGACCATCAAAGATCAATATGTGCATGATGCTGATTTTAAAGATGTAATGCAGAATTGTAAGAAGGAAGAACATGGAACAAGTTCGTTATTAATGATGGTTTTGTGTTCCGTGCTAACAAGCTATGCATTCCTGCTAGCTCTGTTAGTCTTTTGTTGTTGCGGGAGGCGCATGGAGGAGGATTAATGGGACACTTTGGCGTCAAGAAGGCGGAGGATATACTTGCTACACATTTCTTTTGGCCAAAGATGAGGCGGGATGTTGAGCGTTTTGTTGCTCGCTGCACTACATGTCAAAAAGCTAAGTCACGACTCAATCCTCATGGTTTATATATGCCTTTGCACTGTGCCTAGTGTTCCTTGGGAGGATATATCTATGGACTTTGTTTTAGGTTTACCTCGAACAAAGAAGGGAGGATAGCATATTTGTTGTCGTGGATAGATTCTCGAAAATGGCACACTTTATACCATGTCATAAAAGCGATGATCTTTGTTAATGTTGCTGATTTGTTCTTTATTGAAATTATTAAGCTTGCATGGTGTGCCAAATACTATTGTTTCAGATCGTGATACTAAATTTCTTAGCCACTTTTGGAGATGTTTATGGGCTAAGTTGGGGACTAAACTGCTTTTAGTACTACTTGTCACCCCCAAGCTGATGGACAAACTGAAGTAGTCAATAGAACATTGTCTACTATGCTTAGGGCTGTTTTGAAGAATAATAAGAAAATGTGGGAAGAATGCTTGCCTCATATTGAATTTGCTTATAATCGTTCATTGCATTCTACTACTAAGATGTGCCCTTTTGAAATTGTGTATGGCTTCCTACCTCGTGCACCTATTGATTTGTTGCCTCTTCCATCTTGGAGAAGGTTAATTTTGATGCTAAAGAGCGTGCTGAATTGATTTTAAAATGCATGAGTTAACTAAGGAAAACATTGAGCGTATGAATGCTAAATATAAACTTCTTTGGAGATAAGGGTAGAAAACATGTTGTCTTTGCACTGGAGATCTTGTTTGGTTACATTTGCGTGAGATAGGTTTCCTAATTTGCAAATCAAAGCTAATGCCACGTCTTGATGGTCCATTTAAGGTGTTAGAAAATAAATGATAATGCATATAAACTTGAGCTGCTGCAGATTTTGGGGTTAGTCCACTTTTAACATTGCAGATTTGAAGCCTTATTTGGGTGAGGAATATGAGCTTCCGTCGAGGGCGACTTCATTTCAAGAAGGGAGGATGATGAGGACATCAATACCATTGTTACACCCACAGCCCCTCTTGCTACATATCTTGGACCAATTACTAGAGCTCGCATGCGCCAATTAAATTATCGGTACTTTCGTTTCTTGGTAATGATTCTAATGTTCATGAGAATATGATCTGCCTAAATTGGATACATTTGTTTTGCTTACAAATGAAGGCCTAGCTTGGAGAAGGATGGACATTGGAGCAAGAACAAGCATGGAGATAATGCCATGCATAAGGGAACAAACGGAGTTACAAGTGATGATTCGGGACTTTGAAGCCACCATAATGGGTGCATGAAGCCTTGGACGAAATATACAAGATGCTACTTCATAAATGTCGTCCGAGGCTATTCTAGGTCTTTCGTCACCTTATTAGTGGGCCAGGCCCATGTAATTTCGAAATACTTAAGTATAGGCTGTTTTTAGAGTCCGTATGTGTGGGGAAACAAGAGTTAGGGTTGATTTGGACCCCTCCACCAAGGGCCACGAAATTCCCCCTCTTCCTCCATATATACAGCCCTTAGGGCACCGTTTAGACCTTGGTTTTGTTTAGATTAAAAGTTAGCCATAGCTGCAACCCGGCGTGCCGTTTGTGTTCAGCGACCGGACAAAGCGTCCAGAACCCCACCTTGATCAATAAAGCTTTCATCTTATATTCGCAATATCAGATTGCAATCTCAGTTTCTTGCTTGTTCTTCGTTTGCTCGCGAGAAGCAGACCCTCGTGGTCAGGTTGATCGTGCTCGGCGTGGTCAATAACCTCTCGGAGTTGGTTTAGCGATTGCTAAGTAGCGGCGTCCTCGCCGTTCGTGGTCGGATCTTCAAAGTCGACTTCCTCCAAAGCGAAAACCACATCTCATCGAAAGGCGGGACACCTTTGCCTCTATCA